>JAASFE010006205.1:494-38558 GCA_013365205.1 Pseudocercospora cruenta
AACGAACTCCGAACAACACTTCAATTCATCACTGTCGTCACACACCTTCGTTCCGACAAAGGACAGTCGCCGCGAATATTTCATTGCACGGCCATCTCCCGACTGTCCGCAACTTGCAGGTGCCGAAGACCTAAGTCAACAGCCTGTCGGCATATCCTCTTGGCTGTACCCACGTCACTTTGCTTGATTCCTCCGCGACCAATCTCAAGGTCTATTAAGCGAACATAGACACGGCAGAAGCATCAAGATCGATCACCTAGACTCAAGCCACAATCACAATTACTCGATTGAGCACTTGTCCTACTCGTTTCAGATCGCATTCGCATATCTACCCACAATGGCTATGTACATGAACTCAAGCGTACCATTCCTGTACGATTCATATCCGGCGGTTGCTCCGGAACGATTTCAAGGACAGCTGAAGGGTAAAACAGCTATCGTTACAGGCGGCTCAAGTGGGATCGGCAGAGCGGTATGCAAAGCATTTGCCTCAGCAGGCGCTTCAGTAGCATGCATTGCCCGTCGAGAACCACAACTGAAGACTCTCGTTGATGAGATCAAAGCAGAAGGTGGCCATGCCATCCCAGTGGCCGCAGACATCACCGAAAAGGGCGCTGCGAAGAAAATTGTCTCCCAGGTCGAAGCTGAACTTGGACCAGTTGATATCCTTGTCAACGTTGCTGGTATCGCAAGACTTGGACCCCTAGTCGATGAGCCGGACGACCTTGATATCTGGTGGAAAGTGCATGAAGTCAACGTCCACGCACCAGCTCTCCTTACACGAGCAGTCTTACCTGGCATGGTTGAGCGCAAATCTGGAGCCGTCATCTCTGTGAGCTCTGTCGTGGCAACCTGGCCTTCACCAATTCAAACAGCATACTCTTCGTCGAAAGCGGCGATAAGCAAATTCCACGAATCTCTAGCCGCGGAGCTGGAAGGTACCGGCGTGCTGTCATTTGCGATGAATCCAGGCCTCGTGGAGTCTGAATTGGGTGCTCCTGGCGATGCCATCAACAGAGAAAGCAAACATCCTATGCTCGCGAAGTTTGAACAGATGATGAAAGCACCAAGGAAAAAGCAAACGGCTCAATTGCCGGCGGATGTTTGCGTTGCACTTGTGTGCGATCCCAGATGTAAGATTCTGAATGGGAAGCATATTGAAGCCGCTCAAGATCTTTCTCCGGTGCTTGAAGAGGCTGAGAAAGAGGGCGGAGGCAAAATTGGCAAGGAAAGGCTGTATCTAGTGAACATCGGCATTTTGTAGAGTCGTTCGTACGAAGCCTTGAAAGAACACTGTGTATGACTATCTGAAGAGCCTATTCTGGCGAGAATTATAGACCTGATAGATGATGACATTGAAGTTACTCCTAAAGCTTGAGGAACCAATTCATTTTCAGCTCACAATCTGCGCATGATAATGATGATGATCGAGATTGGATGCTGTGGATTATTTCTCTCCCTTTTAACTGTGAATCATTGCATCGGCTTCGAGTGCGAAAGGTTGGCTCGTGGCAAATATCCTCATATGGATTTCGGAGACCGAGAGTCGTCACCTCTGCCACTTTCCAAGGCAAGCTAACTTCAGTAGGTCGTTCTTCCGATCATGTGTGATAGTCCCTAGAGCTGTGACCCTTCGAAAGACCACCAGGACAAGCCTGGGAGCATTGAAAGCCTTTCGCTTGATCGAAGTTCGCTGGAAGGCAAGTGACGAGCAAATGAATACCTCCGTCAGTTGTTAAGAATGAACGACCAGGTATCAGCGCCAAGAAAGGTGGTGGTGCATCTCAAAGAACGTCCTCAAATTTCGCCTAGCTATCCATGGTATCTACCAAACACCTTCCATCTAATTCTATCCCGCTTACACAAAGTTGAGCAAACCAAGATGTGGCCAGTCCGTAAGAAAGCCAAAAGACATCATCTTACTTCCTTTCCTCATCCTCATGCGATTTCGAAGTCAAGAGGTGAGGGTGGCCTCGATCTCAGCCTGAGAGGTCTCACGGTTGAGAGGAGAGATGGTCTTGACGTCAGCGCCGTTCTTGTAGATGACAGCAGCTGGGAGGGCATCGACGCCGAGAGCGGCCTGTGTTGTGTGTCAGTAGATGTGAGCGAGTGGTTGTGGGCTGATGCGAACCTTGAGGTCTGGGGTGGCGGAAGCGTTGACAGCGTAGGTGTCGGTGGTGGCAGCGTGCTTGTCAGAGTACCTGCGAAGGTGAGTCGTTGAGCCGAGCATCATATGTGAAGGTCGAATTGTTGTCTTACTCTGCAAGGCGATCGGCGTGGATACCCTCGAAAGCGCCCTCAACGATGTTGAAGAAGACGTACTTGTCGGCGGCAGCCTTGGCAGCCTCGAGCTCGGCAGCGTTGGAGATGAGCTTGTAAACCATTTTGAAGGTAGTGTAGTTTGTTGGTTGAGATAATTGAAATGATTGTTGTTGTTGAAGTGGTAGATGCTTATTGTGATGTGATTGTGCTGTTGGATGATTTGGTTGAAGATGACCGTCAAGGCTGTTTATATGTTGTCTCAGGTCCAGTATCGGTATTGTCGCATTGTATGCAATGCAGGCCACCCGCTCGGCACGTCACGTACCTTAGGTGGTCAAGCTTTCGTCAGGTCGGAGGAATGGTATGGAGCTGAAGTGCAAACATCCCGACGTCCACGAAACACCCCAAATCGGACCGAAAACCTCGGAACCAAACATGAATATGATTAGGAGTGACTCCCACGTGGCAGTCCATTCTGCAAAGGACGGTCGTGCCTAAGAGTCAGTGCTTTACAAGTTGCTTACCAGAATTCCGAAATGTCTCCAATGGCGATCGAACCAGCAGGCGATCCTGAGCACGGCGCTTTCGACCGCAGTAAGTCTCGTCAAGATTTCATTCTCACCTGTACTGACGTGCTGCAGATGACAATGCCGATGCTGTGGTCAGATCAATTCACGAGACACACGTCACTTACAAGCGTTTGGGCAACACTGGACTTCGAGTGTCTGTCCCAATCCTGGGATGTATGAGTCTTGGCGACAAGCACTGGGTGCCATGGTCTCTTGAGGAAGACAAGTCTCTACCTTTGTTGAAAGGCGCCTTCGATCATGGACTGAACACCTGGGATACTGCTAATGTCTATTCCAACGGCGAAAGTGAAGAGATCATCGGCAAAGCGATCAAGACTTACCAGCTGCCACGGCATAAGCTGATCCTCCTGAGCAAGTGTGGAGGCTATGTTGGCGAGGCTCCGAATGTCAAAGGCGACAGATATGAGAACGCCATCTCCAGATCCAAGGACTATGTCAACCAAGGCGGCTTGTCCAGATCTGCCATATTCGAGCAGGTTGAAGCCAGTTTAAGAAGGCTGGATACAACATATCTGGATGTGCTTCAAATTCACCGCTTCGACCCATCTACACCGATCGAAGAGACAATGAAGGCGCTGCACGACCTCGTGAGCATTGGAAAGGTTCGATACATCGGTGCTTGCTCGATGTACACCTACCAATTCGCTCAGATGCAATTCGTTGCAGAGAAGAACAACTGGACCAAGTTTGTGAGCATGCAGAATCACTACAGCCTGCTGTACCGTGAAGAAGAGCGGGACATGATCAAGTTCTGTAACGAGACCGGAGTTGGTCTGATCCCGTGGGCGCCGCTCGCTAGTGGTATGCTTACACGACCAGCTACGGCGAAGGTGCCAGAAGGTGATCGGGCGATCATCAAGAGAGTCCAAGAAGTGGCCGAACGACGGGGCTGGAGGATGTCATATGTGGCCTTGTCGTGGATCAACAAGCGGGTGAGCGCGCCTGTCATCGATTTTGACAGAATCGATAGGATAGCGGAAGCACTTGCAACCAAAGACAAGGAGCTCACGGCAGAGGAGGAGAAGTATGTTGAAGAGTTGTACAAGGCGAAAGACGTGGAGGGCATTCCAAGCCACCGTTAATCTTTCGATAGTCGTCCTTGATTCTCATCTTGATAGCGTTTGATGCGAAAGAAACACAGTCTCTTCTGCATGTGTTCGTTCTCAAGTCAGCTCCCAATCCAGACCTTGACAACTTTGATTTGCCTGATTGATTCTGAATCGTTTCGCAACAATGCTTCGAAAGATTGCCAAGGTGACGTCGTGCGTTGGCGAGCAAACGGTGTTCAGAGCCGTGAGTTGAGACGACTTTCGTTCTCAGTCGTCCACCAGTCCTGCTCGAGATGCCAAACGCCAGACAACTAAGGGCGCTGGCTTGACAGTGACCGTCGTGAGCCGATTGGCCTTCTACGCATGGCATGCGCAGTGACAGAGCCCCGGGTCATTCATAGAACAGCTGATCTCCAGTGCATGCCCAAGGGCAAGACGCCGATGTATTCGTGGTGCATATGCATGCCATGCGATGAGCACAATTCTCGGAACAGAGTTATGAAAGTCAGGCTGCGCAATGACGCGTGAGGAGGACGCGTTTCTGTCCCGCAGACTGAAACACACGACAAGTTCCCTTCTTCAAATGTCGGAGAATAGATCGACCAATGACTGTAGACCAGATCTTGCCCAGAATATGGTGTTCGTGTAGCGATTTGGCTGGTATCGGCCTATTTCGGCGCGTTCATGCACTGCCAGATCTCACTCACGCAGCAGTCTTGGCAGCCGCCAAGGTGAGCTGTTTATCGCCGGTCATGTGTTCTCGTGGTTACGGGGCGAAATCTCTCGTCGACGTCAGAGCATGCTGGTTGTCTCTAGGACGCCGGTCGGTACTGCCATGCATGTGCGGATGACCGCTAGGTGATCTGATGCCGTCGCGGGTGCAATGTTGATGAGCTCAGCCATGCGACTTGGGCCGCATCGGCATCGGATGCCTGAGTGCTTGGCTCTGGCTGGCAGAGTAGTAGAGCCATCGACGATGAGATGTCGGCGGAATATTGCACTCTCTGATAAAGTAGCAGGAAGTCGTGTGAGTGAATGTTTGTTTGTGAATGAGATTTGGAGAGCGCGTTGGAAGATCAGATCCTTGTCCTGTTAGTCATCTTAACCAAAACGCTCATCGAATCTTGATTGGCCACATTCGATCGACGCGATCTGCACTACACCTCCACGCCTCCCCGCCAAGAATACCAACCCTTCCTCATGCGCCAAGAATGCAACAAGGGGGCGAAGATGTCGACGCCTTCCTCGACAAAAGATAAGAGGAGGAGGGACAAGCCCACGTTGAGCTGCACATTCTGTAGAGCACGCAAGTGAGTAAAGTAATGATCACAAGCGTACTGAGGCTGACCCGATACAGGCTCCGATGTGACCGTCAAAGTCCTTGCAGTGCATGTGTGCGAAGAGACAAGCCTTCAGACTGCTATTACACTTCTACAGAACAGGAACGTCGAGATGCAGTCGACTACAGGCCGGCTCATGCGCGTGGGCCTCAAAATCGGCAAAGAGTTGCTCGGCTCGAGAAAATGGTTACCGAGATGAGAGACATGATGCAACACTCTGTCAATAATCCCAAACCAGAGCAGGCACAGACTCCGGCAAACACCCTTCCTCAAATACCCCAGGCCCCTCTTGGACCAGTCGATTTTCATGCAAGCGAGGCACCAAATATGGGCAGCCTGAGTCTCGACGACAGCAACCCGATATATGTGGGCAATACTCATTGGAGCACGATCCTTGATGATCTTCAACAACTCAAAGACGACTTACCAGATGAGCTTTCCAACAGTAGCGGCAGTCCGGTGCCCTCACAATCTGACACAGGTACACAACAAGAGCCAGCAGCGGCGAGGATCTCTCTTCTTAACACCGGACCGTGCTTGCCCAGGGATCAAATATTGGCCATGATACCACCACGGAAAGTTGTTGATCGACTTATCTCCCAGTTCTTTAATTCTTTTGATTTAGCGTCTTGTAAGCATTACGACAATCCTCAAGAGTGGGCATCGTCACTAACGTTGGCCTTTGCAGTTATACTTTCACGAAGCAATTTTCTCTCCGAGGTAAGTCCTCAGCTTGGGTCTCTGAGGCGATCGCTGATCTTTGTCGCAGTACTCCAATTTCTGGAACAATCCTGGTGCAGCTCCGATAATGTGGGTTGGTCTTCTCTTCAGCATGATGACCATGTCTGCTTTGCTCCAGCAGCAAGAAGGTGGTGCGAATAGCTCCACGCCAGAGCTGAGTCCTGATATGCTGGAGACATATCGGACATTGACTATCCACTGCCTAGTCGCTGGCGACTACCTCAACCCTACTCGATACACCATCGAAACATTAATGATTCATTTTGCCGTCGACCAAAATATCAATATTGACATCTGGATTGGGAACTATCTTCTCCTGGGTGTGATTATTCGGATAGCGTTCCGCATTGGACTGCATCGAGATCCTCGACATTGGCCAAATCTTCGACCATTGCAAGCAGAAATGAGAAGGAGAATCTGGTTAAGTCTCTACCACATGGACTTCTTCACGAGCACTCAAGTGGGCTTACCTCGCTTGATCAAAGATTCGTTGTGCGATGTTCGGCCACCCGCTCACCTGTTCGAGAATGATCTTACCTTCCAACATGATCAAGTGCCACCTGAACGACCATGGACATCACACACGCCACTGCTTGGCCTCATACAGCGCGATGGTATCATCAAAGTGGCTTCCGAGATATACGATGCTACCGAGGCAGCACATACATCCCCATCTGCCATGATCGCACTTGACGCCAAGCTACAAAGAACCATCGCTGCTATGCCCACCTGGCTAAGGCACAGACCCCTCGAGCTATGTATCGGCGAAAATCCTGGCGCAATTCTCAACAGAATGTTCTTGGACATACTCATCCAAAAGGCAACATACCTGCTACACCGACGGAGTTTCGTGCAAGGCTCTTCCGGACAGGAGAATCCGAAATCAAACGAGCTGTGTATCAATGCCGCATTAGCAATCCTAGAGCACCAACGTCGACTCAGTGAAGAGATAGAACCTGGTGGGCTCTGGTTCAGCATGCGATGGAAAGTCGCAACATCTCTGAATCACGAATTCCTCCAAGCAACCATGATGCTATGTTTCGCTCTGAGCAGATTAGACGATGGCAACCAAAACCCCGGCGCTCTACATCGACGCGAGGACATCTCACAAGCCCTCTCAACCGCAAAAGGTCTCTTCGAAAAGAACGCGCATCGATCACAAGAAGCTCGTCGAGCTGCAAAAGCAATTGCAACAGTTCTCAAGCAGGATCTTGATAAGATGACACCTCCTTCCATGTCTACGTCCGACGCTTTCTTCGAGCAGATGCCAGGAATATCTGACTTAGACTACATTGGAAACTTCGATTATGGACAAAACATGCTTCTCGATCCTGCGTTCTTGGATTTGGATATGAATGAGAATCTTTTCGATGGGGTTGGAATCGAACATATTGGCTGAGAAACGACCTATGCCTTTCGATGCTTCACGAACCACCAGCAGAGTGTAGCAAACATGCAACCTCACATGAAGGCACCTCCTCTCGTCTCTCGAGACGACGTACGGACCAAGAACCTCACGTGCAGAAGCCACTCTCACAGCCATGACAAAACCAGGGCCATACCCACTCCAACAACCCCACCCCTCCGTGCCTGCGCGCTACTACGTCCTAATGCACCACTCTGACAACATCCATTCCCAGCAGCACTGCGCCAATCCCGGCGAGTTCCTGAATATGTTCCTCGAGGAAAGCATTGCATACTACATGTTGGAACAATTCATCATCACATGTCCACCCTCTCAAGAATCACACACGGTCTACGGGACTGAATTTCCAGGCTGGTCTTCAGGACAAGAGTTTCTAGACAACCACAATATGATAAGACTTGACCCTATGTTCACAAACGCAAGACGCGCATCGGCGGTGGGGTATGTGTATGTGGATTTTACGGGCAGTACGCATTATGTCTGGGTTGAGGAGCATGGTGTCGATGCGATTCAGGATGATAGGAGGGGGCAGGGAAAAGCTTTGAGTGCAACGGGGGCAAAGTACGATGAGATGAGGAAAGCCCTTTGAGGGATGGCTGATAAGGCACAAAGATACTCCTGTAGAAATTTCGAGCGGCAGCTTGGCATATGGATCGGTGAATACCATTGTCACGTCAGACAAGCTGTGATGACGGCCATCCGAGACTCTTTACTTGAATGTTTGGTTTACTATCATGTGAGAACCCGAAAAAGTACAACGATGGTGCAAGAATGTTGAAGAAAGAAAGACATTACTTGAAAGATAAAAGGATTGCCCGCGACTTGATAGCAAAGGCGGAGCACTACAGATTCATCACACAGTCTGTCATAATGGTGGTCGTGGATATGATGAGCAAGGACATTATCGTAATTCTGATGAGTATCCGAGCGCACAAGTACAGGCGTAAATACTGAGGTCTCTCCTCTACCACCCACGAATTGACCGCCTCAAACGCCAATGCCTTGACCATATGCTATGCAGGAATGCGAATAGCGATCTCCCCTTGCCCCCGAACTCCTTTGCGCTGCCCAAGGTAAAGCACATCACGCATCGCTCATCTATTTTTTGCCACCCTTCTTCTTCCCTCTCATGCTGCCTTGTGCGCTGCCCGGTCCTCCAGATTCTGCAAGTACGGTGTCCTCGTCACTGCTGCCGTTCTTCGCTTTCGCAGCAGCAGCGGCTAGTGCCTCAGCTTGAGCTTTCTCTGCAGCTTCGTCGTCCAGCTCCTTCATGAAGTTCGCCGAAGTCTTGGATTTCTTCTCATCCCACCATGCCTTCTCTGCTTCAGTCGTGGCTTGCAGTTCTGCAATTCGTTCCTTGATTAATCGGTTCTGGTTGATTTCGTTTGCGGATTGGAAGATGACTTGACCCCAATTTGGCGAGAAAGCGTTGGCCTGATGTCGCGAGTCAGTATTTCTGTTTGGGTCGTATAATGTGCTGCATTTGTGCTCACCTCATTTACCACATCCTTAACCTCCTCCTCCATTTCCTTCTCGGCCATCAAGAACCTCTGCCATAAATCATCCCCAATACTACCTCTCTGCATAAGCGTCTGTAGTGCAGGCTTCGTACTTCTCAATTGCACAATCCTCTGAATATCCTCGACCGCTCTCTTCAACAGCGCTGCTTTCAGAACATTATCCGGAACCTTACTAATTGTCTTCTCGCCCGCCTTTGTATCTTGTTCCTGAGGGTCCAGGTGCAAAAGACTCAAATATATGTCGCGCTGTCGATGAGGCGGGAACCAGGATTCTAGTCGCGCAGCTTTTGCGATTTGACGTTTCCGGTATAGGGAGGAGAATGTGGAGAGGGAGCCCACGAGGATTGTGATGTAGAGGACGGGCCAGAGAAGTCCTATCCAGAAGTCTGCCCAGGTTCGAGGCGTTGTCGATTGCCAGCTACTGTAGTCTGTGCCATTTGTGCCATTTGTGCCGTTGAAGGTGGAGTTGAAGGTGGTGTTCTCGGCCATGGTTATTGTCGGCGCTGAGGGAGCGATCTTTGCTATGGTATGTTTGACCAGTCCAGAGCACGACCTTGCAGTTGCTATATTAGTCTTGCTTTGTCAGTCCAAACGCGGTATAAGTGGTTAAGGAGCGTAGTGGTAGTTGGCAGTCGTGTGTGAATGTGTCGCTCGCTCCAGATTTATTGTTAGAATAGTCTTAGGTGTTCAGATCGCGGAAGTCACAGGCCGAACATGAACCCTGCGCCGGATCGACGGTCCGAGCCAGAAGCATCGTCATCGCGTTCACCTGCACCAGCTCACCTTCAGTTCGCGAGATTCAGGCTAACGGAGAGCTTCATAATCTTTTGCCGCCTGCACCACAGCAATCACTTCCTTCGACATCCACCAAAATCCTCCTCCACCACTCTCCACCTTCCATACATTCCGTATTCGTATGGCGTTGGCACACACAATACGATAACGGATTTCCTCATACCACCTCTCAACCTCGACACTCGTTCGAACATTTCCAGCACCTTCCACCACTGTTCCGTCCACATACACCACCACATTCGCGACCATGATATTGCGGTTCCAAAGCCGTGAGGGCCAGTTCCGCCTCACCATCGATGCAAACACCGAAATACCTACTGTCCTTCCCGAGGTCCTCGAAAAATTGCCCAAGAATGTGATACCCTCCACTGTCACCATTTCCCCACGACCACATGGCGCAGATTCTAGGCCGATCGAGTCGCTGAAGGGCGTGAGCTTCAGCAGACTAGGCATCACACACGGCACTCAGCTCTTTCTCGACTACAAGCTGGAAGATGCTCCTGCCACGAACGGACACAGCGCCGCGGCTAACAAGCTCAACGGCAACGAGGTCAGCCAAAATGAGGTCGAGTCGAGTGTCACTTTCAATAAAGCTCCAGCCCTCATCAAGAATCCTTGGGAGACGGTCAAGCAGTCCGAGCTTGACGATCGATTAGACAAGGAGGACGGCAAGATTAGGCGGAAGAAGGACGAGAAGATGTGCAGACACGGTCCCAAAGGCATGTGCGACTACTGCCAGCCGCTGGAGCCCTACGACAAGGGCTATCTCGAAGAACACAAGATCAAGCACATGTCCTTCCATGCATACCTGCGAAAGATCAACCAGGGCAAGAACAAGTACGACTCTGGAAGCTCGTACATGCCGCCTCTGACAGAACCGTACTACCGCGTCAACCCAAACTGCCCTTCAGGACACAGACCATTTCCTGCGGAGATCTGCACGAAATGTCAGCCATCGGCCATCTCATTACAACCTCAAGACTACCGCATGGTCGACCACGTGGAGTTCCAATCTTTTGATATCGTCAATAGATTTATCGACTTCTGGCGTAAGAGTGGAGTCCAGCGAATAGGCTTCCTGTACGGCAGATACGAGGCATACGATCAGGTGCCGCTTGGTACAAAGGCTGTCGTGGAAGCAATCTACGAGCCACCGCAAGGCGACGAGGTGGATGGCGTCACCATGACTGAGTGGGAGAAGGAGGCCCAGACAGACAAGGTCGCCGAGCTTGCTGGCATGCAACGTCTTGGTGTTGTCTTTACTGACCTGATCAGCCCCGAGAATCCGGACGAAGGTGCTGCCATCTGCAAGCGCCACGTCGACTCGTATTTCCTGTCTTCTCTAGAGGTCTGCTTTGCGTCCCGGTATCAGGCCAAATACCCTCGGCCCTCAAAATGGAGCGAGACTGGCCAGTTCGGTAGCAATTTCGTGACGTGTGTGATTTCTGGAGACTCCGAAGGCCAGATCGGGATTGCCGCATATCAGGCTTCCAATGCTGCTGTCGAGATGGTGCGTGCTGAGATCATCGAGCCCTCTGCAGACCCGAGTGTCATGCTTGTCCAGGACGAAGAAGAAGCCGAGCAGCTCGGCCAGAAGAAGTATATTCCAGAGGTGTTCTACCGGAGAATAAACGAATATGGTGCCAACGTCCAGGAGAACGCGAAGCCATCGTTCCCGGTCGAGTATCTGTTCGTCACCCTCACCCACGGCTTCCCGAACGAGCCAAACCCTCTCTTTGCCAAGAACGACTTCACGGTCGAGAATCGTGAACTCCTTGGCCAGACACAAGAAACCAGAGATCTACAGAAACACCTCAGAGCCGGCGCAAGCAAGGTTTCGCTCGACAGCCCAACGGGCGTCCTTGCCGTATCAGACTTCCACGCCCTGTGCTACATTGCTGGACTTGGCGTGCTCAGTGATGTAAGTACATCCATTATCCCACTCATCATGACCCCGCTAACATATCTTCCTTCAGAACGAACTCAATCTCCTCTGCAAAACGGCAATACAAAAAGACGCCCAGCTCGGCGCCACTCTCATGCATACTCCAGGTTGGGCCACTCTTGAAACGATCCTGCAGATGTAGAACTATTATTGCACAACTTGTATAATATCCTTCTTCGCATCTCGCACGGATGGTGGGCGCAATCTGTGAGGACACCTGGACTAATCTTTTTCTTTCTGGTTTCTAGGTTGGAAATCCTTGATTCTGATCTTGGATGAGCTCAAAGCAAGACCTGATAAGCGAGGTAGTGTGGATGAGGGAAATTTGGCTAAGCGCATCAAGGGCATGAGTATGGGCATGGCGAATGGTTTGGGGAAGAAGTGATGATGATAACGAGTGAGAGATACCATGATTTGGGTTGGACGGGGCGGCTAGAGGAGATGAAGATGGCTCAGCGCCGATGCGACAGTGGTTTGCGCAAAAGAGTATACCATGAAATATACCTACGCTACGCAGAGATACCTACTAGCATTTGATGCTTGCTGAATGAGATTTGCAACGAGTGAAATGGTGAAAACTCCTGTCTTCGAAAGCTAAGCTGCGGACTTTATCGTAGACAGCATGAATCTGCATTGCACTTGAGGACTAGTTGAAACGCACGTCTCGAAGAGTCCTTCTGCGTATGGTGCCTGTGTATCGTGTCTTGTGCGATTTGCACTTAAACTGCGAAGTAGAACATAGTCTTGTAACAAAACATCATCAGTATTGCGAACATGGCACCTGCCTTGGCCCTTGGGCGTACTACTCCCACACAAAAGACTGGGAGTGCAAAGCGGTGTGCTCTTGCGACATCGCTCTCGTCGCAATACTCTACCATCATGCCGTGTGGCACCGCGAACATGACACGGTATGGTGGCGCGGCTCATATCACGAGGTCACATGTCCTCTAGCCAGCTGACTGCGTAAAGCAATCTCGGCCTTGGAATGCGATCACGTTCGTTCGCACAATTACAATCATGGCCTTGTCTGATCCTTTGTTGACCGGCTCTTTGTGTACGTGTCCAAGTCCGAGCGGCCAAGATCGGTCATTCGTCTTGCCCGCGTGCCAATGGTCCCGGGCGGTAGAGGCGTTCACTGCCCATGGGGTAGCGTAGTGATGTCTCAGAGGAAGTGCAGATTGATGTGTCAAGTCATTCCGACTCCTCTTCGTTGATCGCAACTCCCCGACATGCAGCCAGCTTTCGGTACGTATATGTGTGAAGAGCTCGGCCTTGAATATAGCGGGATCCGACTGCTGTTAACGGCATACAAAATCATGTGAGTTTGTGTAAGCCGCGGAGATATTCTTTCTGTGCAAATTCTTGGTAACGGTGTCGCGCTTTGGTATACGGCTTGCATCGGGTCAAATCCTGGTCGCTGCGCGCGAATGACGACAAACAGAGTTTCTCGGCAAGCGTTCCGCTTTCTCACAGCAGAGCCACCACCACTTCTCTCCCTAAATTTTCGAAAAACTGTGAGCTGTGCCTCTGCCATATTCATACCAAAACTTCGGACTATTGCCGTCGCCGTTGTCGCCTTCCTCGTACGACTGTGACGGCGTTTTTCGCGACTCCGAGATGCATCCGTGCCCGTCGTAGCGACTTGTCGCACTTCGCCAGCTGATCTTTGTCGCACCTCGTGACCAGCTCCGCTTCCATCCATTCACATGGCGATTACGTATTTTCTGGATTTTGTTACCCTCACGAAACGACGAGAGTCAGGCACACGTGGTACGGCTGTCTGCGCTTTGCGACTGCTGACCCCTTGCTCTGCGCGTTGAAAGCAGTTCCTTTGACTCACGAAATGCCAATTCTGGTCTGGCGAACGACGCACGCCAAGTGCGGTTGGTCCATGTGTCGTGGTTTGCGCGCTGGATGGCGTTTGACGTCCGGGTGAGCCTTCTCCGCAACTTCCCCAGACACGAAAAGAATTCTCTGGATGCATGCGATGCTTAGCAATGGTTTGGATTGGACGGCTGGTGGTCAAGTGGCCTCCGCGAACGGGCGGCGACTGATCGTGATATATGATGAGCAATCGCCTCTTGAACTCTGGCCGCGCCGTGCCCGCGGGTAAGACAAAGAAGCAACTCTCCCTCTTATCTGTGCCCACTCACATCTCTTCTTTGTGACCTAACACGTTTGCATAATCCTGCTGCTATCTCCCTTCATTCCCTTCACCTCACTGTCATAGGCGCTAGTGTCGACCTAAGGCAGTAAGGATGCCGATCAACGACTTGCCACAAGAAATTCTCTCCGAGATCCTGCTGTTGGCTACCAAAGCAAATGAGTATGAGGGCGAGCGATACACTTACGGACTCTCCCAAGCACCACTTCCGCTTCAGAAGGTCAAGCTCTCCAAGTATGTACGCGGCCCTGTCACTGCCGAGTCTCTGAGATGGGACGCCACTGCCTCCATCCGCCAAGTCTGCTCGGCATGGCATGAATGGGCTCTCTCCTACAACCTCGAGCATGTCTTTGAGCGGCGTTGGCGAGGCAGCGAGCGATGGGCAGAGCTGCCAGTGTCGCGAGGTCGACGAAAGTACAGCATCTACGAGCTAATCGACAATCATTCCGGATTTGCTGTCTACCGCGACCCATTCTGCACGCTCAAGACCACCGACAACATCTTCCAGCAGATGCCACATTTGACCAGACACGTGCGGCGGCTCTGGTTCAACGGCTTCTACACAGCAGAGACCGACAAGCTGATCTTGTCCATTGTGTCGGAATGCCACGAGCTTCAATTTTTGAGCGTGCCATGGACTGTGCTTCGCCGCAGCACTGCCGAGGACTGGATCGACTTGCTCAACGTCAATACTGGCACTGGCAGTGCACTCCACTCTCTTGAGCTTCAAGCCGTCTGCCTGCCTAAGGACCAGGCTGAGGCGCTTGAGAAAGAGAACTCGCCAAACGCCTTGGAAGATCCACGTGTCGACTTCAGCGCCTTGAAGAGACTCAAAATCTTCGGCAACACTCTCCACAAGCCAATCTGCGACGAAGACCTCGAGCTCATCGCACAGACCGCTACTAGTCTGGAAGTTCTAGACATCACCAACCTCTCCACAATCTCCGTCGCAGGCATGCTAGCACTCGTCAAAGCCTCTCACGACACTTTGCAAGTCCTCGAGCACTCGCCACGATCAGACGACGGTTTCTACCACCCTTACCCAGGCCACCTCCAAAGCAACGAACACATCTGCTCTCTCCTCACCTCCCTCCCAAAAATGCGCGACCTCTCCATCAGCGTCCCATACATGTGCTCCGACCTCTTCTCCAACCTCGAAGTCCAATGGGAAGGCGAACTCCAAGTCCGCGCCACCGACCTCTGCGGCTGCGACAGCACAACCACAGGAAAAGAACGCGCATCCAAACTCCGCAAAGTCTTCTCCGCGGCACGAAACCTCATCACTTCCCGCAATCGGCTAGGTCACAAGCTAAGTATCGAATTGTTCTTCGCTGGCTGTATCTTCGAACCCGAGAAGAATCTTGTACATGGCGATTTTGTCCTTTCCGAGATTCGAAGCAATGATGTCTGGCCGAGAGGAAAGCAAATCAGTACGAAGGGACCTTATGGCACGACTGGCGTTTACGGCAAGGAAGAAGATGGTGTGAATTGGGATGCTGTTTGGGAAGATGAGTATCTTCTCGCGGTGGAGAATGGTTGGGTTCAGCTTTGACGCCAGAAGTTGCGCTACACACGGATTTTCAGAGTTTGTTGAGTGAGAGAGCGCGTTACGACTTCACGGCCGAGATTTTCGGTACATTTTTTTCAACGACCAGAAAAAATTTGCTTTAGCGATGGCGTAAAGGGCATTGGACTTTTCTTTGATGGAGGAGGCCCGCATCGATCTGAAACGCCACAAATCGACAGTCTGGAGTCCACGAAAAAGAATGATTATCATGATGAAAGAAAAGTTGTTGCATTGGGACGAATAGCGAAGGCGTGGGATCAGCATGTGCATTGGGCGATGAGGTTTTGGTGTACTCTTGTATTGTAATTGTACGTAAGTGGTCGTGAAGCTCGTCACTTGTGCCTTCTCCTGTTGGTATCCAATCCATAGTGTTCCCCACGTTTTCTTATGATGTGCTTCGTAATCTGATCATCGCTTCAGATCGAGTGATGTCCAGGCAAGGTTGAGGCCTGCCTCAAGCTTCCTGGTCGTCTTGCGCAACGCTATCGATTGAGTTGACATGGGGACGGGAGAAGTCGGAAAGGCATCGATGTGCTGTATGGGTATCATTGGGGTGTTTTTAGGTGTATGTGAGGACTGCGTGTCACTAATGCATTGCTTGGCTGGGGGAAGCAGATGCAGTAATCAGCGCGAGTCGAAAGGGAAAGTGCTCTGGATGGGTCCAGCGACGGCGGTGAGGTCGAGGTCTAGTGCTCGCAAAAGCTGAACTCCTCTTCGTGATAGCGCTTGTCGACGTCCTGCACGAAGAGCTTACGCTCAGCCATCAGCTCAAGTCGCAGAGCCTTCGCGTCGTCCATGCCGAGAAGGTCGTGCTCACTGTCGACCACCCGCTCAGCAAGCTCTGGAGGGAGATCTGTGACTCGATCCAGATCAAGAACCATCGCACGCCACCAGTTCTTCTGCTGAGGTGGGACGTGGGCGGTGGACGGGACGCGAAGGTACGGGTCGACCAGGAACAGGGCGAGTATCTTGCGGTGACCTGGCTTCGTCTTGTCCTCAAGCTCGAAAGGTTCGACCTTATGCTGCAGGACGTTTGGAAAGGCGATAACTCGACCCTCCTTCGTGTTGACTTTGCCTAGCGTCTGAATGGCTGGGCCGTTCTGCTCGATACCATAAAGCTTCAGGAAATGGCCGTACTCGTCCTGCTCATAGTCCTTGTCCTGCGTCAAGTCATCGGCGCTGATGCGCTCGCGAAACGACAAATGGCTCTCGGTGATGTTGTCGTTATCGTAATAGTAGATGGCGCTCGCACAAATATGCTCATTCAGCTGACCTTCAATGTGCCATGCACCTCCGTCATAAGTTGGCTTATCGGGTGTCAGATGGATGTTGGCCAACTTCACGATGACTTGAAGACCTTCATCAGAGAAGTCATTGCGCAGGTTCACAGTGGTATCCTTCTTGTCTCCTTCGTCGAAGGCCCGAGCGGAGTAGCTTCCAGGCTCCGGCAGGTTCCTAAGAACCTGGTTTTCACGTCTCCAGGCGTCATCGAGCTCATAGATCTCGTTTTGATGCAGTTCATTTTCGTTTTCTGCTGGAGGGCGCTCGCCGTCGGGCTCATCGTACTCGACTCCATCGATATCAAGGCGAGGAGGCCGCAAGTGGAACCCATCGCCAGAAAGCGTCGCATCCCACATCGGCACAATCTTGGCGATGATGCGCTCTAGCACCTCGTAAGTTGGCTGATGGAATTTGGGGTGCAGATTGTTGATGTAGCTGGCGATCTTGACAGTATCATCTTCGCCGAATGTAACCTCGCATGGCAACCACTGAAAGCGCGATGAGTAGAAGTGCTGCTGACCGTGTCGCCATCTCGAGGAACCTGGCACGGGACAAGGTCAGCATGGATCGTGAAGATGCGAAATCGGCATTGAAGCTCTGAGTACAGCTCAGTGTTCGCAACGTCACACCAAGAGCGAGCTCGAGTACCTAGACTTACCGGAGAAACGCTCGACCTGGAGATCCTCCTTCTCCGGGACTGGAACGATGACGCCCTTGCCGATGTATTTCTCGCAGCCCTCGAGCGGGACGATACCCTCCGACAATGCTTGAGAACTTCCGTAAATGAGCGGGTACAAGGATGGATGAACTAGATCAAGCACCTTCTCATCAGAGTCTGGGTGCCAGTCTTTCTGGTCCGTGGGCAGATCTTCCAGGGGTGCCACGGAATTCTTGAGCTGTGCCTTCAGCTCGTCGGAAATGCAGACATCAGACTTGTAGACCGTTCGCTCAGCATCAATCGCTGGCACAAAGCCATGCAGCTCGAATTGCTTTGCGTAATCTCGAAGCTCCTCGATGCAATAGTCGAACATCTTCTGAGTCACAGCCAACTCCGGCTTGGAATTCTTCTCAACTTCAGCGCACTCAGCACGCCACTTGCTGAAAATTTCCTCATTGTTGATCTTGCGGTTCCAGTCGGGCTTGTCGGTTAGCTTGTCCATCAGAGCGATCATGTTGCGCTCCTTCAGCATAAGCGGCTGGCCACTGTGATCGGAATTGGCGTTCGAGAAGCGAGCACGATGCTGATGAGAAAAGTCAAGGGTTTCCTCTGGGATGGCATTGACTTGCTTGCCAAAGCCGAGCAGACCGCGGCCTGACTCGCCGGCGACAGACTCAGCCATGAAGCCGACTGCACCCTTTACAGCTTTGACTAGAGCGGAGTCAAGATCGACAAAGGACCTATTGTGGTCAGTTGTATGAAGTCATGTGGACCGCCGCCTTTTGTGATATGAAAGTATCAAGAAGGTAGTATGACAAATGAAAGCTTAAGAAATTCTTGGTGAGCTCCAATCTCCGACTTACGAAAGGCGCCAGTCGAGGCTTGATGGTTATAGTGTTCAGTTGTTGGTGTCGAAGTTCTCGACGCATCTTCTGGATAAAGATGTCGAGTACCGGTGGAAGTTCAAGCGCGAGGTCGAGCTTCGAAGAAGCTCAACGCGAAACAATCACGCCAAGTCGGCTTCTGTCGGCCCGAGTGCCTTCCGATCGAGGGGCCAAAACAAACTCGTCGCCGTCGCCGTCCTCCATTTCACGATTCATCTTCATCAGGTACTACACAGCATGCGCGTCCGAAACATTTGCAAGATGAGAGGGAGTCTGGATTCCACGTTCCTTTGACAACCTTGGCAGCGCCGTACAGCTCAACGGCTGCGCCCAAGACAATTCTCCGTGGTACCTGCATATGTCACCGAACCGAGACGAGTCAAAGATGCGCTGGCAGCAGACATGCCTGCTTCAGCTTCAGCCTCTACTGTTGTGTCCTGCAGTGCCTGCATCGAGCTCTCGTATCGACGTGACACACCATCCTTTCCCAGCAGGGCAGCTGCATCTCTCAAGCGATCTCCCGAAGATTGCCAGGATCCACCAGCCACAAGATAACGGAAGAATTTGAGCGCAGTAAGCGCTCGTTGCACAGATCAGCCAACCGTGCAGTGTTTACATTGCGTTGTCTAGAACACATCGCAACTTTTGGTGATTCTATGGTAGGGCTGACTGCTCTCTCTCAGACTTCTACACTACCCCAAAACTATGAAGAGCTTATCATATATGCAGATCACCGTCAAGCGACATCACGAGCAAATGTAGCGTCTTGGCTGTCGCGGCTAAACAATGAGCTCCAATATTTCATTGCATCAGTTGAGGGCGTATCGTGGTGCCGTATCCACTCGTACAACAAGCCAAGGCTCTTGGACCTTTCGAAATGCACCAAAAATGGTAAAAGTGATCCATTGTACGGGTCGGACAATTGTGGAAGGCCCCTACTCATCTCCATTTGCATGACACGAAGACGAGTAGCGACATGAAGGCCATGTCTCTTCCGGCCTCCTGGTCAATCGTACACCCTCTTAACACCTATATCTAGCGCCATGGAGACAACATTCTACTCCACAGCACCGTCGCTCTGTCGTTCTGTCGTTCTCCTGTTCTGCTTTTCTGCTCTGCTTTTCTGCTCTGACTGAGAATCTGCTTCTATCCGGACATCAAGATGCGCGCTACATTCGCTGCGCTCCTCTCGTTTGGCATAGCCACAGCCCTTGCCGCTCCAGAGCCAGCATGGGGTAGACCAAAAGCATATCCATATGGAATCAGAGGCTGGGGCAAGAAGCGTCAGAACGCGCCACCATCATATGGCAACGATACAGCACCTGCTCCTACGGTACCCGCTTCGACAGCACCTATCCCAGGCACAACCGGTCTACCGACTCCAGGCAACGAGACGTCTCCAGTTCCAGGCAATGGCACAGAATGTCCAGCACCTGAGCCATCCACATGCTTGACTGAAGCCCAAGCCGAGGACGCTGCCGAGATCTTCCAGTCTCTCATCCGAGCCTACACGGATGAACTTGCTCTTGAAGCTCTGACGGAAGACTTCATCGACTACTCGTCGGCAGTCAACATCATTCGCAACAGAGGCAACGACGCTCCATTCGTGGTCAACGAGGCTACGTTTGTCGGGCGAGCTGCATTCATGTTAGTCTCGATCAACATCTTTCATGCGTTATCATATACACTGACTGTCACACTAGGGCTGCCCAAGGTGCTCAACCTCTGATTCCCTTCGACCTTCTGGGTATCCGCTACGGGTGCGACTTTGTCACGGTCAGATGGCAGACCCTTCGCTCTGCCCAAGGTCAAGCCACTGAAAGCAATGACATCCCAGTCGTTGGCCTTGGCGTACTCAACACCGTTCCAGACAGCGAGAACAGCTACGGTTTCCGTGTTCATGAGCTCTGGTCCGAATTCAACTCTGCAGCTTGGCTCGTCAACAATGGTGTCTTCACGCCTTCTGCAGTCACCACTACTCCGTTCCCAGAAGAGACTGCTGCTCCTGCCAAGCGTGCTCCTGCACCATGGGAGTGGGCTGGCATCTAAGCCTGAATGAGTGCTTGGTGGCAAATGAGTGGAGATGTTAGCAGGACAGGGCTAGGAGCGGCAGCTTTGGCTCGAGAAAGATGAGCAGGACATCTGTATGTAGAGTTGCATTTACTTCTTGACGAGCACGAGGCTCTATTATGGATTCATGGCAATTCATCGATGGTTACGGCCCTTCGTAAAGTCTCTTGAACTTTCGATGAAGGCTTCCAGATCCCGAACGACCACTCACAGGGTCCATCAGCCGGAATTGCACACGAAGCATTCTCCTCGCTTGTAAGTCTGATGGCCCAGACTGAATGTCCATGTCCAATAATTCAAATTCATGCCAAAATGTAACATTGCGACTTGGCACATCAGGCATCTCAAGCAAAGACTGGAGGCTGTGCGGATTCGAGACCAGGTTATGTACCGGACTACCGAGACTTTTGCAGTTGGCATAGGACGCGGGCTGGAGTAATGTCCCAGTGAATGCATCGTATTGCGAGGTCAGTATAAAAAGGTATGAGTGTCCAGCTATGAGCTCGTACTTCTGCAAGTCGTCTATCTGGCCATTTCGAAGAACGGTCAGTTCTGGCGAGATGGTGTGCGGCTCAATACCGGCCGAGTGGTCGTCATTCATGGTGATTTCAAGGACGAGGCTGAACTCTGAGGGCATTTCAAGTAGAGCCTTCGCCGGCCGGTCATCGTGTTCGGTGGAGTAAGAGAAGAAGCGAGGACCAGTCCATATTCGATCATATATCGTCCACTCATAGCAGCGGGGTACGTGTGCTTTATGCTTAACCAGGAGTTCAGCCATGGTTTTGTTGTCGTTGAATACTGCTCGCATCAAAGGGGTATAACCATCGCGATGTTGTTTGTTGGCCTTGGCGCCGTGCTTGAGAAGAGTCTCGCAAATGTCGTACTGATCATTGATCACTCCGTCTACCAGTGCAGTCTCATTGTCATACAAGTGCTCAAGATCAACGGATGCCCCGTGTTCCAAGAGTGACTGTATGGTAGCGTTTACCTGCCTCAATGATCAATTGGTCGTCCGCTGCATAGGAGCCAGTGACGCACGCCATCAAAGGCGTATATCCGTCCCGGTCAAATCTGTCGACACGAGCACCCTGATTGAGAAGCGTCTCAACACAGTGGCTCAGTCCGAGGTACGCCGCCACAGTCAACGCCGTCCCAGATGGACAAGAATCGTCCTCCAGATCTAGTCCCATCTCGCTTGCCTTCTTCAAGGTTTGAGACAAAGCTGCCAGCAACATGTGCGGTATTGAAACCACTCCTTTTGGGACCTTGATACAAGCTTCATCAAGTCTCCTTGGCTCCCATATCTGGCAGTGTTTCAAGGACCGATTCCCGCGCCCTCTATGCTTCAACAGATGCCATATGTGTGGGTGTCCAGTCAGGATCGCCACGTGAGCCGGCTGACATCGTAAAAGAGCCCTATGTAAGACTCTTTTGTGATAGGCAGACGCAGAGTGCTGACCAAGGGAGGCTTGCGGGCGAAAGCGGCTCTGTTCACAGACCAGGGCCATCAGCTGAGGCATGATGATACAAGGTCCTTGCAGGTCGGCGTGCTGGGCCAAAAGCAAATTTGCTATCTCTGCACTACCAGCATAGCAAGCACAATGTAAAACGGAGCCGACGTACGAGCTGGGTTTCGTTATGTCGGCCCTGTACCTCAACATCAATTGCACGACGACCGCATGGCCTTTCAATGCCGCGAGGTGCAAAGGCGTGCCGCAGTAAACACTTGAAGCATTCACGTCTGCTCCGGAATGAAGCAGCATTTCGACGCTGTCATCGAAGCCCGCGGCAGCAGCATGATGAATTGCAGTGAGCCCATCCTCGTCGGTGTAATCAATATGTGCTCCAAGATGGATCAGATGTCGGAGTCGCGGCGTAAGTCCGCGTCTCGCAGCTTCAATCAGTTGGCCACCTAGACGCGTGTCAAGAGATTCTGTATCTTTGCCACGCTGGCCGAGAGGATAGGTGTAGTTATAGTCTAAGGTGTCTGTCAGTCTTGAGCCCCGTCACATCTCCGAGACACTGACTGTGAGTAATGTTGCCGTTGTGCTGTCGAGCCTGCCCACTTGCTGAAATATCATGGAAGTCGAATACTACGCCTTGAGCGACCGCCATTGCATCGAGATCTGAAGAGTAGAACTAGCTACATTCGTTCTGAAGGATCTGAGAGACGTCGACAGGTTCTCGAGCTGCGGCTGTCATGCATGATGCGCGGCCCATAGCTCGCTTCGCGGCAATAGCTACGTCCAGTCGCCATTTTCTCAGCACACTGATCGGGTTGTATCTGCTCTCACAGTTTCGTACTAATGCATGTATGGAAGGACGAATAGAGGATGTTGTCGCAGAAACGAGAGGTCTAAGTAGAGTTGCAGGTCCAGGTCAAGAAGGTGGAATTAAGTTTGATATCACGAAGCCACCCCTGCTCGGCGAAACTTGCGGTGCCATGGCCTGCCCTTCTTCGCTCTCTTACATCAAGACATACACTCGCGAGCAAATCGCCTTCACCATGTCTCTCTGGCAATCCTATCGCAATCTCTCTCAGCGTACGCGTCTCATCATTGGTGGCGGCATTATGGCCTACGCGACCGCTGGACTGTTCCTGTCCGACAAAGCAGAAAGCTTCTTCGGATTCACACCGACCGAGCAAGACAAGCAAGCCTTAAAAGACGCCGTACCGAAAGTACAATTCGTAGAGAAGGACAAGTGAAGGGTCAGACATGCCACGAGCCTCGCAGAAAAGGAGACAACAAGATTCATTGCTTGCTCGAGACAACCACGAGAACAAGGACCAGCATGACCCAACTTCTGGGCAGATGAAGATGGCAAACAACCGCTCAGCATAAGAGCGCGACATTGGCCGTCATGTTATGAGCACCACGGCACGAACGCCATGTCTCATTCAAGTGGCCTGCCAGAGCCCTTCCACCCTTCTCCTGAAGAGCAGCAGAAATACGACAAGAGTACGGTGAAAGCATTAAGGCGCGTTAGAGGCGAAATCCACAACGACCACGTTGAAGACGATTCTGAACCACCACCCGAATCACAGACCCTGAAGCTCGATCAATTACCTTCCGATCTCTATTCTCGACCTCAGCGACAGGAATCACCATCCTCTACAAAAGCCCAACATGGTCTCGGCTCTAAGAGACGGTCACGATCAAGTTCGCAGAGAGAAACAAATGACTTTTCTTCCACACAAGCTCAGCACAGCAGTCAGACCCAAGAGTTTGATCCGGAGGAAGCGATGGCATATTCTGAGAGAAAATTTGAGCATGGTGATGATCCACGATTAGTTTTGACGGACGCGATTATGAAATTGATGGAATTGCAAATGAAGATAGGAAATTTACATGCGGAAGCATATGATGAACTTGAGGAATGTTTGAAACGGGTCATCAGGATATCGAGGCGAAGGAGTAGTCTTGGACGTGGGAGTACAGGTTGATAAGGAAATTTTGGTGATGGAAGAGAGAAACAGGCAAGAACATTGAAGTTGCAAAAGTGCTCATAAATGGCTACCGGAAATGCATGAAAATATGTCCTGTTTTACTCATGTCATCTAGAGCTTGCTCCTGCTCACAACACACGCACTGCTTGCGCTGATCACGTCCACAGCCTGGCCAACCATCTCATCAATGATGGCCTTGGCAGACTTCTTCTCGTTTGTTACGGCCGCAGCCTTGCCCATCAAGAATGGTCGGGCATTGTCCATGGTGTCATCATCAACATCATCACCCATGCGCTCAATGTCCCATTCTACTGGGATCGTTCCCTTAGAGGTCAACTCCTTAATCTCATTCTGTCGGTTCTCTTCCCAGTTCTGGATGTATGGGTTGTTGCGGACACGGAGTGGTCGGCCAGTGAAGATGATGGTTCGAATGTTGTCGTCAAAGCCAGCAGTTTGGACGGCTTCCTGGTGAGCGCGGGGAGCACCGGCTTCCTGTTGGAACGTATTAGTGATCATGAACAAGGCATGCGATGGAGGATTCCGTAAGCTGACTACTTACCTCTGAAAGCACGAATCTCGTACCAACCCAGACAGCCGAGGCACCGAGAGCGAGAGCAGATGCAAGAGATTGTCCGTTGAAGATACCACCGGCTGCGATGACCTGCACTGGCTGACCGGTCATTGGGCTCTTGTGTCCCTTGCAGAGGTTGGCGACAGTTGGGATGAGGACGGATGTTGGGACATCTCCAGTGTGTCCACCACCTTCACCTCCCTGTGCGCAAATCATATCGGCACCGAGCTCGAGGCACTTCTTGACGTGCTTCGGGTGACCGATCATGTTCATGTAGAGGATGCCGTTCTTGTGGAGCTTCTCGACAACGTGCTTGGGTGGGACACCGACGGCTGAGACGAAGAGACGAGCGCCGGAGTCGATGGTGATATCGATGAGTTCGTCGAGCTTGCCCTTGGTGTAATCGTAGCTGTGAATATACATGTAAGCCTGCTGTCCTTTCATCTCGTATTGTGCAGGCTTCATACTTGGTCTTTCGTGCGCTACCGCCAACTTGTGGGAGCAGAAGATCGACACCGAATGGTGCGTTCTTGTCTGTGAGGAAGCTCTTGAGCTCTGCAATCTGCTCTCGAAGCATGTCTGGTGTGTAGCCGACACCACCAATAACACCAATTCCGCCTGCATTCGTGACGGCTGCTGCGAGCTTTGGACCGGCGGCAACGTTCATGCCAGCAAGCATGATTGGGTGGTTGATCTTCAAGAGATCGGTCGTAACCGTGCGGATTTGCTCTGCAATGCCATGTCAGTCCTCCATCCATTTGCATGTGATCGAGACCAAGCGCGGGAGTGCTTACGAGGAGATGCCATGTTCGCTGATGTGTCCCTGTATCCGTAATTAAAGAAATACTGCGTGATACGAAGCTCTTTTGATGAACAGCAGGATGAGTGAGAGAAGCGGAAAGGAAGTCAGAAGGAGTGGTGGTCTTAGGTGCGGAGTGTGATCACTGAGAAAGATGCCTCGGTACTGCTGGTCGTTCTTGCCGACTCGGACACGACAAAAGCCACGCGATGGGGAGTCGATGAGCCGTTCTTTCAGCTCTGGGGAAATCTGTGGGGATCTCCAAACATAGCACCAGTTGACTAGCAGTTTAACAATGACATCCCATCACTATCGTGGTCGCTGGAGGTATCGAGTGCCATCGCGTACCTTGTCCAGGCCAGAGGAGCAGCGCTTTGGTCTCGGCTATCTGAGAGACCCTGACAACGGCACAATGTCGAAGCTTCTGGCCCGAGCCGTTAGCGTCCGTTTCTGCTCACGATTCAATCTTGCACTGCATGTGAACGAGGGAACAAGAAACGTACATTTACATCGTTGTACGACACCGGCTATGGGCATAAATTTGGGCATATTACAAATTCGTTCTCGACCTTAGCAACCATGTGGAACGTCCTGCTTGACTCACCGACATGATGTTGCTCCTTTCTGAGATCCGGCATGGATCGCATCTGGCTCGAAGAGTCAAACAGGCTCATGGCTTGTCCTTCACTGTCTGGAAAGATCGAAGAAGTTTCTCGAAAGTCGCGATATATGGAGAAGACCTATCCTCCGCGTCCTTCGAGACCTCAGGCTCGCCACTACCCTCTTGGCCGAAAGATGGGTCTCACGGAATGCGGGAGCAGCAGACCGTTGGACGGCTCGAGAAGGGTTACGCAATTGGGACGACCCAGACTGAACCTAGCATACGGGATCTGGGAGAGAAACAATTTTTCACAGCTAACCTGTAAGTATATCGTCTGGCCAGCATTCGAGAAGCCAGCCGTGATGCACAACTCCGCAACATAACCTAAGTGGCAATCGGCACATCGTAGATGGTCTCCTAGTCTCAAGCGTCAGCGCAGAGTGCATGAATTCAAAACTTCAAGACAGCACGCCTTCACAGAGCGATCAACATCCACGCATACCTTCACCGCTGCAAACTCCCCGTTACCAGGCCAAAAGCTGCAAGCACGACCCATGACCTGAGACAATTCTAATTCGTGGCAGATCGCAAGCAGCGCTGGACGTTCTAGATTTCGCCATGCTGGGCCCTTTGAGATGCTTAGTATACGACAGACTAAATCCATCTACAAGTAATCTCGAGGAAGCAATCAAGCGACGCGCTGTTGAAGAATTCGATAAAGCTTGCAGATTTTCTGGCCAACAAGGCTTTTCATCACTTGCGCTTGCTGCAGCGCACCTTGCAAAATCTCTCTCGCCAAACATATGCATGTCAATGCGAGCGAGAAGACCAGTAATCCAAGGCCTTTGGATCGAAGCCCCGGGCCAGCACAAGTTGCCGATTATCTGCATCAGCCTTCGGAGCAAGCACATTCCAAAGGTTCAAGCACCTGGTACGCCTACCTTTGAGGAGACTCCATATCATTTCACCACGGTTTTGGTCGCCAATGCGTACTCAGAACCCCAGTCAAACACATCGATCACCTCGACACTTCTTCCCGCGAAAGAGGAAATCAACTTCCTGCGCAGCACCTCAAACATGGTGTTCAGTCGTCTGTGTTCCGAAATGCAGTTTCAGACTCCTTTAGTAGCTTGTCAAAACTTTGCGGAAGCTCTACTTCGTGTTTTGAGGTTTCGCACGCCCTATCTCAGCTTGACCGCAGTCAAGCTTGTAGCAGAATCTACAGGTCATGGTGCAAATAAATGCGTCGTTCAAGCTACCTGGCGTGATTCGATCGATGTGGTCACATCCTTCGAAGAAGCGAAGAAACGCCCAGTGGATGTAGAAGTCATCGAAGACGGGTCTTCTGGTCGACACAATGCCGGAATTGCCCCCCATAGTGACCCGAACGATACCGAAGTCGCCGACAGCATTGGAAGTCCTAATTCACCAGAGCCATTCAGTTGGAGTCACAAAATCTTGCAATCGACTAAGCATTGGTATCATCTTCATTCTTCTGCACAAGGCAAGTTGTTGTCTGCATCGCGTTCTCAAAGCATCCTGTACGTGCCGTCGCCACGCTGTATCACGCCCCTGCTGATATTGTGTCTAGGTGTGAGGCCGCGAAACGCCGCTTCGGGACTCCTTTTGTGCGCTTCCACATCACATGGGACCCCGAGTTTGCCTCAAATTTAGCGGACCTGAAATTCGGCTCTGTTCTTAATACAATTGAGGCTGCACTCGACGCCGCTGAAGACAGCAGTGTGGCAAGTCTCGTCTGTGCTGTGGAAGGCATCGCTAAGACGATACCACACGTTCGCGTCTTAGAGGTCTACCTGGGATCCGATGCTGACTCGACACATGGACGCGGCATGCCAAAGTTGGCCAATGCGAGAACCCTTTTCAAGGTGTCAACAGCCACGCAAGACAACCAGAATGCTTCAAGCGAGTTCAAAATACTCCTTCCACCGATTATTCTTTCTGCATCGATACATCAGGTTCACGAGGTCAGCAGCCAGCCCATTACGATGCATACTCAATTTGGTTGGAATTGCAGTGATCTTCAGCATTGGCGTGAAAGGGACATAAATAACGTGGCCAAGGATCTTTATGCACATCTTCATCAAACAGCGAGTTGCATCGCAAGCGAGAATGACTTCGCATCTTATTACGACGTGGTCAACGCCATGACCAAGGCTGTAAGGAGCTCTACACCAACCCTTAGCCGTGCGGCAACGATTCGGACGTCAGCGACTCGAGCGTCACCTTCTCGCAAGGCCGCTTCCAAATCTGTCATGAGCTCATTGATGTTCTCCTCGGCATCGGGTCATGTTGAAGCCTTCATTGCCCTCGGCAGTAATGTTGGAAATAGGCTGAACACGATCGAGCAAGCCTGCTGTGCTCTCGAGAAAGATCAGAACATACGCATCCTTGAGACTAGCCCCCTCTACGAGACTAAAGCCATGTACGTGGAAGATCAAGAGAGCTTTGTTAACGGCGTCTGCAAGGTATGCTGTGTGATATTCGAATTCCTTTCTGTGTCACCGCTGACATGTACTAGATCCAGACAGACCTCCCGGCGATGCAGCTCCTAGACCGCCTACAAGCAATAGAGAACGACCTTGGTCGAGTCAAAATCATCGACAAGGGTCCTCGTAATATCGATCTGGACATCCTCACCTACGGCCACGATATCATCCGTAGTGAACGCCTGACCGTTCCACACGCTTTGATGCATGAGCGTGAATTTGTGCTTCGGCCGATGTCTGAGTAGGTTGCGACTGTTAAGCACGTTCAAGTCTCAGGCTCTGACAGTTCCCAGCATTTCAGGAGGCTCCTATAGGATTTGGAGGCCGGGACAGTCATTGCAGAAACCAGAGTCTACCGCGCTTGAGAGGCTTCACTGCCTTCCACCATCGGATCCGCCAATGTATGCGCTGACGCCTCTGTCGCCTGGCTCTGAATCACTTCGCTCCTTGAGCCCTCAGCGGCGGACTATGGTCATGTCCATTCTCAACGTTACGCCAGACTCCTTCTCAGATGGCGGGGATTACCACAACTCCGACATGGATGCCTTGAGACAGACGGTAGCAACACATATTGCCGAAGGCGCTACTATCATCGACATCGGAGGCCAATCGTCACGGCCCAACGCACCAGACATCACCGCTGAGGAAGAAATCTCCCGTATCCTTCCCGCAATCGACGCCATCAAGTCTCTCCCCGAAGCCTCCAACATCGCCATCTCAATCGACACATATCGAGCCTCCGTGGCCGAAGCCGCAATCAAAGCCGGAGCCCACATCATCAACGACATCTCTGCCGGTCTCCTAGACCCGGAAATGCTCCCAACAATCGCCAGACTAGGCTGCACATACAACATGATGCACATGCGCGGCACGCCAGCAACTATGCAATCAGAACAAAACACATCTTACCCTGACGGCCTCATCCCAACCATCGCCGCAGAACTCCAATCCCGACTCCAAGCAGCACAGGAAGCCGGAATTCGACGTTGGCGAATAATTCTCGATCCTGGTGTCGGATTTGCGAAGACGACGGAACAGAATGCTGAGCTGTTGGGTAAGTTCTCCGAGTTGAGGAATTGGAAGGGTTTGGCGACGTATCCTTGGTTGGTGGGAAGTAGTCGGAAAGGTTTCATCGGGAAATTAACGGGTGCTGATGAGGCTAAGGATCGAGTTGAGGGTACTGCTGCTACTGTCACTGCTGCTGTTGCTGGTGGGGCTGAGATTGTGAGGGTGCATGATGTTAAGGAGATGGTTAGGGTTGTGAAGATGGCTGACGCTATGTATCGGTCGGGATGAGCAGGGGGAGAAAAGTGCTTTTGCATAGCGGAGGTGTTGTGGCACGGTGAGCATTTTAACGTGTGAGCATTATATGGAGCTACGAACTTAGAGCATAGCGATAGTTTTCTGCCATTGAAATGGAATAGTTCTTGTCGTGGTAAGGGAATAGAGCCTGACGACTTCAAGGTCGCGCATCAAGCAGGCTAAAAGTTTTTCCGTAACCGCGACGCGACTTGAGACTTCATCGTTGTTTACTTCCTCGTTTCGACTATGCCAGCTTCCTTCATCTGTTCATTCAGTGATATACGACACGGCACACCTGCTAATCATGTCCCTTGACACGCTTCCAACGAAGCTGATAGATACCATCTGCAGCTACTGCCAGTTTGACGAAATCAGGAACATTCGGCAGACATGTCGATGCTTACGACAAGTCGCGGACGAACACCTGTTCCCTGAAGTGCAATTATTCATGACCAACAAGAGTCTCACGACCTGTTCACAGATTGCAAAGCACTCTGTCTTTAGGAAATCGGTGAAGGAAATTTGAGTTCGAGGAGACCGACCAAGATTCAAGCCATACGATCTTTGGCAGGAAGCTGCCGAGTGGGAGTGGGAACGACTGGCCAGGAACGGAACTTACAACAAAGGTTTGATCGATGAGCTTGAGCATTGTCAGCCTGTGGCCACGGACTGCACTCGAACACTAAGAGAGAAGTTTAAGAAAAGAGAAGAGATCGTGGAACGGATGAAGGAAGAAGGCAGACGGCGATGTCCCCCGCTGTCAGATGCACAATTGCGACACCACTATGAAATAAACATGTCGCGCACGAGGGAAGCGGAAGAGATGCTAAGAGATGGAACATACCACGATTGCCTTAGAGCTGTCTTTGGCAAATGTGTGAACCTTCAGAACGTGTACTATGCGATAGGCGACTCGATCTACAGGGCGACAGGTGAGAACATCGCGCAAGGCCTTCAAGAGGCACTGCTCCATCCCGAAGCACTGGGCGACCCCGACGAGCGGTATAGAGACGGTATCGATGGCATGACGGAGCTGGTCAGGGCAGCTTCAGGAGCAAGGTTCAAACCCACTCGTTTGGGCCTTGGCGGTGTCTGCCATTATCTGCGTCCACGAGCGACTTCTGAAGTTTCTCATCAACTGCCAACATTCATGGAGGACCTGGAGTCCCTGCACTGGAAATTTCCCACCGAGTTGTATTGCGAGGATAATGAAGATGACATGGACATCATGACAGCAGACCTCCAAGCAGGTGCCTTAGTCGAGCTCATGAGACACACGACAAAACTTCGGACCTTGCAGCTTGACATGACACCAGGCGTCACGATGCGAGCCTGCAGACCAGCCCTCTTTGATATAGTTGGCGACATAATCTGGAGGGATTTGCGAGCTTTCAAGATGTTTCAAGTTGATACAAGCTCGGATGACTTGGTCCAGTTTCTGCTTCGACATTCTGGCACGTTAGAGGAGGTCTCGCTGCAGGACGTTTGGCTGACAAGCTCCACTTGGCCGGCCTGCCTTGGCGCGTTCGCTGGCAAGCTCAAAGCTCTAAGATCAGTGAAGCTGACAGGAACTCTCGGTCACAGCGATCAAGGGCCGTTCTGTCTCTTTTCTTCCCGCTCCGAAGCCTCTAATCGCTATGCCCAGCAACTCACAGACTACATCTTGCATGGCAATGCAGAATTTCCGCGTCTACCAGCATTGTACCGTGGAATTGCGTTGTTCATTGACGATTAAATCGGTATGTCTGCCAATTCTGACTGCTTTGGACATTCTTCGTGAAGGATGAAGTCGAGAGGCAAGTCCGCTGTCGACGTGAAAGATTGTAGACTCTGCGTTGGGACATGGACCACTTCTCTGAAGTTTCCCGTTCTGCAAGGTCAGATTACCAACTTCGACGAACTTTGCAGACGCTCGACACTCGCTCCCACTACTCAGAGCGTATCGTAACGCGATGGTGTCGAAATGAGCGCGCATTGCGCCACGACGACTGGAGTGCCAATCGATGCTGATACAGTATACGCTGCCCCAGGGAAACTAGACGTAGTTTAACACCCTGCGTAAGACGTGGTTAGTATCAGTATATGTCTTGGAAGCAGAGAAACTTCGCGCATAATAAGTCCAGCAGCCATCAAGCCCTTCGCGACTCCTCGAAACGGTAAAAGAGGAAAGAAAAGGTCCGAACTCACTCAACCAAATTCCCATCCGGATCCCTACAATAGACACTTCTTAACTTACCCACCGCCCCGGTCCGCTCCACAATCTCTCCACCCTCCAGAATCTCGATTCCATTCTTCGACCACTCCTTATGCACATCCTCAATCGGATGTTTCGTGATAAAACATAAATCCTCACTCCCAGGCTGAACTTTCAAAGCTTTGGGTTCGAATTCAGCACCAGATTGATGTAAGTTAAGTTTTTGAGAGCCGAAAGTCAGAGCATGTCGCTCTACACCTTCTTCCCTATGAAGGACTCATGTTTCATTCCGAGATGGGTTGTGTAGAACTCTATGGTTTTCGGGATTGAGGCGCAGGTTATTACGACGTGGTCGATTGAGGAGACTGAGAAGGTCGCCATTTCAGGGAGCCAAGGAGCAGTTTTGGTGATTTGACGATGCAGACCGGTACGTCTGCCAAATCTGAATGCTGTCAACATTCTTCATCACAGAGATTGAAGTCGAGAGGAGGTCCGTTGTCGGGCCAAGACGATGAGGGTGGAGTTCTCCAGAACGCTTGTTTTTGAGCCTCAAAAGTGGAGCAGGTGAAGTCCTGGTCTCATTTGCTGTTTTGATGCGGGCACTAGTGGATGGACGACCCTGTTGCTGCGATTTCCTGTGGCACCTGTGGATCCAAAACCAAGCGTTCTGTCACGACCTGCGCCCGACTCTTCGGGCAAGCGAACGCAAGTACAACAACCTATCGCTCCGCCAAATCTGGTATGGTTCGATAGGAATTCCCTTAATGATCAACTTTGTAGAAATCTTGTCGAAGTTGAGGTTGCCGTGATGGCACATTAGAGGGTTTCAAGCCAGCGCTGGTGACATAAAGCGCGTCCCAGTGTTGGCCGGACACAGAGTGTCCGAACAGCTTGCTTCGATTCCAGATCTCGGCTCCTCCCTGAACATCACCTTGTGCAGAACTCCCACCTCATTGACGCCTCAGTATGCTGGGCAAATGAATGGCTCACCAGCAATGGCTTCGGAGCCACAGAGATGCCACACAGCAGCAAAAACTGTGCCGCGGCGATCGCTGCCTTCGGGCCAAATGTGGCATATGCTGTTATGAAGTCAACCCTGACGCAGAATATGCTGCTCAGCTGCTTAACGATGCTACTCATGCATGAGGTCTTCAAGATAAATCTGATCGTTGACTTGGTTTAGTTCCGCCAGACTCTTCGCTAATCAAGACAGCTCCCGGGGCCTGGTCTTGCTAAGAGGAAGACTCCCTCGGGCTTCTTTAATCAAGCGAAAAAAAGTCTCTCTATTCAGTCCAGGAGACCTCGTCGAACATGAAGATGCATGATAAGCAAAACAATGGCATGATGAAGCACGAATCCACATCTCGAAAGCAGGATGAGCTCAGCCCACAACCAACATCCGACCCAAACGATCCATTGAATTGGCCCAGTCGAAAGAAGAATCTGATTCTCACCATCAATCCTATCTCGCCTTCCTTCCAGATTTCGGCAGCAGTCTAGGAGCCGTGACACTACTTCCCCAAGCAATCCAATTGAACCTGCCACAAAATGTCGTTCAGCACAATCTCGTCGGCCAGCTCTTTTGCCTAGGAGCAGGAGGCCTCTTCACAGTCGCCCTCTCAGGCTACTTCGGCCGTCTACCAGTTCTATTCTATTGGCAGCTCCTAGCACTAGGACCAGGTATCTGGTGCGCATCCGCACAATCATTCAACTCCTTTCTCGCCGCCAGGATCGTCAACGGCTTCTTTGCAATCGCAGCACAAGCAGGAGGTCTGATGTGTATTCAAGATATGTTCTTCTTTCATCAGCATCCGAGGAAGATACATTTCTGGTCTGGGGCTGTGATAGTTTCGCCATATTTGGGACCTTTTACTGCGGCATTCGTGATCTGGAAGTTGTCTTGGCGATGGTGTTTCTGGATTTATACCACTTTGAATGGGATTGGTGTGCTGACGACTTTGTTTTTGGATGAGGTTTATTATGACCGGACATTACGGATGGAGAGTCAGCCAGCATGGAAGTCGAGATTCTTAAGACTTGTCGGCTTCGAAAGACATCCACGAGTGACTTTTCTACACGCCATTGCGAGACCAATCATTGCTGTCTCCAAGATACCTGTCGCTTTGGTGACAGTGTACTACTGCCTCAACTTTGCATGGATCATCGCCGTCAACGTAACTATCTCAACATGGCTCACATCATTTTACGGTTTTGGTCCCAAGAGTCTTGGCTTCTTCTACTTCTCCCTGATCATAGGCTCTGCGTTGGGAGAAGTCTTTGGCCACTGGGCCCACGGCATGGTAGGCAGCTTCTACGCAAGACGACATGGCGGTTACATAAGGCCAGAGATCCGTCTTGTGATCTTCTACTTCGCAGGCATCCTCATGGCGGTAGGATTGCTAGTCCTTGGCTTCGCTCTGCAGTATCGATGGCACTGGGCATATCTCGCGGTATTCGGAGCAATGCAAGTGGCAGGTGTCAACTTAGCAACTACTGCTATCAATGCATACCTATTGGACAGCTATCCCGAAGGTAGTGGAGAAGTTGGCGCATGGATAGTGGTGGGAAGAACGCTTGGTGGGTTCATGGCGACGTACATCGAGATTGAATGGGTCTTCTCGGCTGGAGCTGCAGTAGCGTTTGGCATTCAGACCGGGATCACTGTAGCGGCGATTCTGATACCATTATTCTTGCAAATCTTTGGCGAAAGAATTCGACGGTGGCAGGGGCGTATGGAAGTGAATGAGCGGAGAGAAAAGTATGACACTTGAGAGAAGGCTATGCAGCAATGACCGGCTTGATTTGGCGGTCGATAAATGCAATGCATCGGTGACGTAAAACGTTGTTGCATTAATGTACAGATGCTATCTCTAATGCCGCGATGTTGTTCTCACTGACGCTAATGCTAAGCAGTGTTCGTTCCGGAACTACTGAAGAGATTAGTACAATGCTTCAGTCTCGAGCGACGCATTCCTCACTCGGATGAATACTGGACTCTCTTGACCTCTAAAAGGGATGTCTCAATCAGAGCCGCAGCATCGGCAGGCCTACATACAGCAAGTGAGCTCCTCGACTTCATGGAATCTTCTTCCTGTAAGACTTACACCGCAGTCCCGACAGTACACGCTGCAGCCTCCTGCGACGGCCTCGCGCTGTTCGAGAATGTCGCTTGGCATGGCAATTGCTGCAGTGAGCATGGCTGCGAGAATGATCATGAACTTCATGGTGGATTTGTGGTGGTAAAGACTGTACTGGGTCGGATGCTTGTGAGTAAATGAATGAATGAAACTAGTTGGTCAGATTCCTCTCTCGTCTTTGAGAATTCCTGCTCATATGATATAGATTCTTCATCCGATTTTACCGTGCGGTAACCCTTGGTTCAGTACAACACATCATGTTCTTGATGTCTCAAGCTGCGTGTTCTATGGCTTGGTAACCGGACGAATTTCACTCCGCGCCGACATTTCCTGCATCGCGAAGGTCTCAGATGCTGTCAACCTATTGGAGAGCATTGCATTAGTTGAGTAGATGATAGTATTATTTAAGGAAGCGTGAAGTAGTCCGAATTGTCGCCATCGGCAATTGGTTGCCGCGTCGCTTGCAACACTTCGACTCGCGCATGTTGGTAGAAGGACTTTGCTCCCTCGGCAGCGGCTCCTTCAGACAGCCGGTCTAGCCATAGGCAAATAATGGCAAATGCGAAAGACAAACGGCATCTGCTATAGCTGAGCTTCGATGCTTAGTTCCAGAGGCATGTAAACGATAGCGAGCAGGCGGTCATTGGCGTGATCTCAAATAAATCGCAAATGTGATGCAGCCCTGCGATACCAGCAATTGCTTCTCGTTTCAGAGACTTATCGGGAGCTCAGAGACTTGGATGGTGGCAGAGAGGACTGCTATCATGGCCTCGTCGTGGACGTCGGCAATTTGATCATAGGATCGCTCGCCACATATGCTCAGTAAGAATTTTAATGTTCCATCCAGCCGTATTCTGTCACACTCCATATTTGTCGCCATCGGGGTCGCTTCACGACTTCCAAGCTGGAGGGTGATTCTGGGAACGTGTTCGAGATCTCGCTGGGCCTGTGCTCCTAAGGTGCATCTGCGGTTCTCGCACTCGTGGCTCGAGACTTAGCAAGAGACCATCCTACAACATTTGGGCTAGGGCTACCAGCTGCTATGATGTCGTTTCAGCATGAGTGTTTTCCCTTTCTTCCGCCTACTCGAGCAACGTCAAGTACCGCGTGCTGTGCGAATCAGCGAGTCAGGGAGCGTTCGCGCTTTCGATGCTGTTGCTAAACAAGGCTTACGGCCACCAGCAGCATGTAGAGTAGTGGAAGTCGTCGTCTGGAGTCATGTTGACTTCGTGAGTTCGACTGTGCGTGTGCAATGTTCATTGTTTTGTTGGCCTCGCGTGAGGAATTGCCATGTGAGTGACGTTGTGGGGCGCTAAATTAAGCTTTTGCATGGATCTTCGCGCGAATCCTTGCGTTGCTTTGCACAGACGATTGTCCGGCGGAAGCGGCATTGATGCGGCGGAGCCATTCAATCGGTGGCTCGTTGTAATCCTCGTCGTCGGCTATGTCCACTGAGGGCATAGGTTAGCTATAGACTCGTCGTTAAAGCGAGATAGTGCGTCAGCGAGTGCGTTGTCGCTGCTGGAAAGCTAGGCCGGTTGGACCGTTATACAATGCTGCACCGCCAGCAGGAGTATGTCTCGCAACGGAAAGTTGGCCTCGCCGCGTACGCGCTCGTTAGCGAGTCCTGCGCATACCGTGGTGTTGTCCGTGTTAGCAATTATAAGGTAGTTGGACTAGTTGTCGCTCTAGCGACGGAAGCATAGGTAGACCGCTATTATCTCTGCGACGTTGATGTAAGCCGTCTCGAAGCGTAGTAGGTAGAAGAACGAGCCTAGCTTAATGCGGTCGACGTTTGATCGCTAATCGTTGCTATTGCCTTCGTACTAGAAGCCTGATAACCCATAACTGGAAGCGTCGATAAATAGGTAGATACGGCGAAGAGCTGGCTCGTTAAGAAGTCTTACGCTATTAGAGATAATGAGTACTTTGCGCTACTATTCGAGGTCGTGTCGTACGTGCTATAGAAGCCGCCTCTTGCTATAGCGAAGTGTCGTTGTAAACGCGAACAGCGTAACCGTAAAGACTCTTCCAACCTAGATAACCTTTGCTACCTATGAGAGCCTGCTAGCAAGGCTCTCGGCGTCTTCGTAAGATAATGAGCTAGCTAGCAAGGTAGATACAATCTGCTATAGAAGTCTATCTCTCTTACTATCGGACAATCTCGCCTATAATAATACTATATCTAGTTCTAAACCTAGAACTTCTACTATTATGCCTTCTACGTCTTTCTTCGCGTTATACGGCATACCAAGTTCTTTAATAACGCGGCTTTAAGCTCTTATAATAATAGATCGCGCCGCTACGGTTACGACCTATATAAAGTCGTCGAGGTAGTAGTAAAGTAGATAGCCTAGAAGCGCCTATTCGAGTATCTAGTAAAGGGCTTCTACGAAGAGGTTAAATAGTACCGGAGCTATTCGTAGGCTAAACGGAAGGTAGTTCTTAGTATAGAATTAGCCTACCTATTCGAACGCGAGGAGGCGGCGATCTTTGTAGGTAACTAGTACTATTCGGAAGGTATCTTTAACGTCTCGTTTAATAATTAAATACCCTTGTCCTACCGCTAGAATATAGTCGATTATATCGTCGAAGGAGATATAAGCGATAGCGCCGTACCTAGTTAGAATACTATTATTAATAGACTTATCTCGTAGGTACGATAAGTTATAGATACGGCGGAAGCCGCTATCGTACTTTAGTACTAAACTAAGCGGTAAAGATACTATATTCGAAATGTCCGTAATTATAGTAATCCGCTTTAAGGCAACGTCGTTATTAACTATAGTTTAAATAATCTCTAGTACTAGTATAGAAGATCTATAGTTGCGAGACAACCTTAGTATTATAGTACCTTCGTAGCTAATAGAAGCTCCGTACTTAAGAATACCGTAGATATTATCGCGTAAGGTACCTAGATAATAGCGTAGTATATAATACTAGGCCGCCTTCTTTAATAGTAAAGGATTGTCGACGAGTTATCGGCTACCGAAGACTAAGAACGGAAGCTTAGTATTTAGTCTTATAGGTACTAGCGCCGTAGGTTAGACTACTATAGGCGTCGCAATTATAGGTATATTTGTAAGGCTTATCTTAATACTATTGTCCGCTATTAAAGGCGAAATAGGACCCTCGTTAGCGCTATCCTTCGCTACGAAATAAATAACCGCTCTACTTAGAAGAGTTAGAGCGAGCGTACTTATTAGACCTCTT
>JAASFE010006205.1:38568-51778 GCA_013365205.1 Pseudocercospora cruenta
CGCGCTATAATATTATAGACGTTCTCGGCGTAGAAGTCTAGTAGAAAGACCTACGATTTAGGTCTCGTAACGCCTAAGTTGCGAGCCCTATTATATGCCTTTAGTATAAAGGGCTTAAGTACAACCTTCTAGTTGTATTAACTAGCGAGGTTTAAGACGCGAGTATAGAAGGCGAGTAGAACGTCGGCGAGGCTAGTAATATTATAGAACGTAATTATTAGTCGCGTATAGATAGTAAAGGCTTCTAACTATAATAATAGTATAAATAAGTCGTCTTTAGCTCTACGAGGCCTAAAAGTACTATCCGTAGATATAACTATATCGGCTCCGTCGTCGTCGGCTAATTAAGAGCTTACGCTTAAGAATTTAACTAAATAGGTCGGGTCGAAGGAGCTATTATAGACCTCCTTAATATACTTAGGGTCGATATTCGATAAAGACTCTACGAGCGGTAGAAACTTAGAAGGCATCTTACCTTTAGTTAGCGTACTATTTAAAGGCGTAGTACCTTATACTAACGCTTAAGACGCGCTAGGTTCTTTATCTAGACTAGGTCCGATAGGTAGTACTACTAGCCTATTTAAGCTAGCTCTATATAGCTCTTCTTCGCGCCTCTTCTTAGTATCGTATTCGTCTTGTTTACGTACTTCTTCCGCTTCGAATGCCTTATAAGCTCGTATAGTCTACTAGGTAGCCTCCTAACTAAGCTTCTATTCGTCGGTTAGGCGGTAGAGATTAGGGTTCTATTTGTATAGCTCTGCGACTACTAAAAGGTCCTATAATATAGATATATTAGTCGCTCTTCGTCTACCTATATTCGAGTTAATAGAGGGTGAAGGGGATGAGTTATTGCCCGCTAATTCGTCTTGTTCCTCGGGGTCTTGGCGCCTACGCTGCTTTCTAGTACGTAATGCTATTCCGGCTATTCTTACCCCTATCGTTGTAGGCGCCGCTACAACGATATAGCGGTAATAACAAGTGATGAAATAGAGGCTGATAGCATCGAAGAATGAATGAATGCGATAGCAATCAATGCCTCAGGCCTGCAGAGGGCGTAGGCGTACAGGACTGAGTTCTCCTGGGAACGGAGAATTCGGGTAACGCCTTGCCGGTGCACAGACCTCGGTTATTTTGACGCTGCTTTTGCCTCAAGCCTTTGCACTGCAAACCTCACCTACACCACCGCAAACATATTCTTCCAACCCGCCGCGAGGCTGTTTTCGATGCTGGAACATCCGCGAGACCGCTCGTCAACATGGTCTCCTTCGCGGCGCCCGTTGGTGCCATGCCACCACCTCCAACGCCCATCACCAAGCGTCCGACGATGGGCTTGAAGCGCGACTCGTCATACCTAGACACCGACGATGAGGCAGGGCTATCTGTCACCACGAAAAGGCTGAGGTTCAACCCTGATGTAGAGATCCGAGAGTACGGACTTGAGGGCGACAAGTCTGAAGCGCTGGTGAGAGAAGAAGTGCGATCTGCAATCAACAAGCATCTGGCGACCGTAGACCACAGAGACGATACGCAGTATATCAAGCTGCTGGACTTCTTCGGGCGCGATCCCGCCGACGGCGATGCTCCCAGCACAAAACTTCTCAAGAAGTACATCGATGCAATAAGTAGTCGCATTGCAGTGTTGGGCGAATGCAGCAAACTTGTCATTTCTATCCTGGATCTTTCCTGGCTGGGCCGCGATGACGAGTTTGTGCGAATGTACGAAAAGTTCCTGATATTGCTCGGAAGCACATATTCCAAGTTTGTCTCGCCAATCTTTGAGAGACTGGTATTGCATTTTGAACGCTTGCCTGCATCGATGGGCAGACTGCCATATGAGGACCCCGTTCCGCGGTCCGACATGTTTGCAAGACTTCATTCCACCATCGACCACATCGTAGAACGGATACCGATGGCCAGTAAAGTTTTGCTGAGCCAGTTTGGACGCCAGTTTCCAGATGATCTGGCGAAGACCAAGAGCTATCTCCAGTACCAAAGACATATCTTAGACATCGCCAGATACAGCTCAGAAGTGCTTCAGGGTGGAGTCATTGAGCTAATAGTTCGGCGTTTAGTCAACATCGACGTACAGATCCAGCGCGATATTGAAGAACTGGAAGATGACGCAGAGGAACAGCTGCTTCAGAAGCAGCGACAACGGGGCGACACACTCGGTGGTGCTGAAGAGGACGACGATAGCGATGACGATTCTGATTCCGAGTCCGAAATCACCGTGACTGAAGAAGAGCAAAGGTTGCAAAACTTGCGTTTGAAGGTCGCAAATATGGACGGCACCCAGGTCATTCTGTTTGAGTGGTATCATTCCCGCTTCTCGACGAATCTGAGGCCCGAAGATAATGACGCCTACAATGGTCTTTGGTCGCTCTTCACAAGCTTCATCATGACACACAGATGCAGGCATGCACAATTCCTGCTCTTCCACTTCGCGCAAACATCACCGGCATACGCCGCGAACTTTATCAATCGCTGCATGCAGGTCACCAGCAATAAAACCGCCGCACCCAACCTCCGACTTACGGCCTGTGCCTACGTTGCTAGCTTCGTCGCTCGTGGATCGCATGTTCCCAGCGCCCTCATCCGCAGCACGTTCATGCAGCTCGCGGATCTGCTCGAGAGCCTCCGCCGAACGAGCGAGCCACAGTGCACGGGACCCGATCGAAAGATGTACGGCATGTACTATGCAATCGCGCAGGCTTTGTTATACATCTTCTGCTTCAGATGGCGGGACCTCGTCGTACGCGAGGTGGGAGATATGATTGAGGAAGACATTCTTGCAGAAGGCCGAGATCTGGTGTGGTTCCCCGGGGTTAAGGAGACACTACATCGCAACATTCATTCGGTCCTCAACCCGCTGAAGGTCTGCTCTCCGCACATCGTTGGCGAATTCGCGAAGATCGCAAATCATTTGCGCTTCCTCTACGTCTTCTCATTGCTGGAGCGAAACAAGCGCATTCGTCTGGGTCAAGTTCCGTCCTACTTCAAACTGGGCAGCGCGATCGATATTGGGAGAAGGGAGACGGCATTCGACCGCAAGACTGGCGAAGCTCATCACCAGCTCGAAGCATATTTCCCATTCGATCCATATCATCTTCCACAGAGTAAGAAATGGATTGAAGGCGAGTTCAATGCTTGGCAACTTCCCCGAGGCATGAAGCAGGATGACGATGAAGAGGAAGAGGAAGACGACGAAAGTGACGAAGAGGAGGATTACGAGAGCGACGAAGAGTCTCTACCCGGAGACCTTGCTGTGCAGCCTCCAGTCTCGTCAGGAATTCTCGCTATGAGTGGAAACTGACAAGGCTGCTGGTGAATGGGACATGAGTTAAAAGTGCAGCGTTATAGCATCGGAGTTTGGGAAAGGATCTTGTCGAACATTAGCGTGGCGTTTGGTTCAAGGAGGAAAAGACGCTCTTCTTACGAGCACAAAAGCGTCTTGACTTGAGCATCAGCGCATTTAGCATTACTCGTAAATGACGAATGAAATGACAATCGTGTGCGGTGTCCAAAACAACTCTCATCTTTCATCTCTCCACATAAAATACACATTACCACTTCTCTCCACTCGATCTATACTCTTGTCACCGTCTCTCACACTGTCGTCTTACGAACTCTTCTTCTTATCAGCAGCCTTCAGATGCCACTCCATAACTTTCTCGAACACCCCCTTCCCTTCCTTCTCAATCACATCACCATGACAAGGCACAATCCTCTCGAAATCCCACGAGCCAATCCTCTTCATACTCTCATTAAACGCTCCCCTATCCGTCGCACTAAGCGCATACCAAAGCAATCTCTTCTGCCAAATCGCCGTTCCCTGAGTATTCTGCAATCCAATCAAGAGCTTCGTCAATAAACCCGTATTTGCTGCTGTCCCGGTTTTCGAGAATTGTTCTGTTGCTGGTAAGTTGAAGATAAGGTCTGCTTCTATCAGGGTCTTGGAGGGTTTGTGGTGGAAGACGAGTTCTTTGTTGGCGTGGGACCAGACGTATTCGGTTTGGAATTCGGAGTCGAAGTCGGGGTCGACTGAGGAAGTGGTGTCTGTCTTTCGGAAGAGGTGGAGGTGGGTTGATGGGAGTTGAAAGTATGTTTGTTTGTCGCGGAGGTCAGGGAGGGTTTCTGGGGCGAGGATTTTGGCTTCTGGGTAGGCCTATATCACGCAGCATTAGAATGATGTTGTGATCACCTTGATGGAGGTTTAGAGCTTACTTTATGCCAGCTTTCTAAGAAAATGTGATGCTCTTGATCCAACGCTACGAGATATCGAACAGTTCCCATATCGTTTGTTTCTTTCTTGACGGTTTCTGTCAAGGCGACTGGAGAGAATACAGCTAAGGAGCCTGTCTTCATTCGTACGATTGTGCCTCGACCTCCGACTTTTATTCTTCCCATGCGCAGGAAGGGTGTGCTGCAGGTCAAGACATCGGGTGTGAGTCTACGGATTATCATCACCTTCTCTGGGTCGGTTGGGATGAGCTTTGATATGTTGGACATGGTTGCGGTGTGGTGTTGATGAGTGAGAAAGGGAGTTGGTGGTGAGAAATAACTTATCTTTCGCTTGCGAGGCTCACGCCATTAGCATTAGTGATTACAGGCCGCGGCGAACAACGAACACGCGATCGTTACAAAGACGGATCCAAGAATTGTTGACAGCTCGCGACGTCACCACTTTTGTGGTGCATAAAGTTTCACAGCCGCGGTACGATCCGAGCATGGGTCTTTGATCTCGACTTCCATTTCACGCCAGCGAGCTTTCATCAGTCCAAAGCTAGAATGGCCTCAATGGCATCGAAAAGGGCGGTTTCGCGCCTACTGGCATTGCCTCCGCATATCCGACGCAGTGTATACACAGCGGCGACCTCATCACCAAAACAACCCGAACTTTTCGATCTCGTATGCATTGGAGGTGGACCAGCAGGACTTGCTCTGGTCTCGGCCCTGCAATCTGAGCCCTCCACCAAGAACCTGAAGATTGCTTTGATAGATGGCCAAGAGCTCAAAATATCTAATGCAAATGATCCCAATTCCTTCTCAAATCGATGCTCTTCCCTCACGCCATCCTCGGTTCGCTTTCTACATCAAAATGGAGCTTGGAAACACATCAATGCCTCGAGAACACAGCCTTACCATGGAATGGATGTGTGGGATGGAGTGAGCGGAAGCAAGATACAGTTCGACCCTTCAGATCGTGGCAGCATGGGTATAATGGACAGCATTGCGCAGATGATACCTGGGAGTCGGTTGCAGGAAAGCAGGAGGAAATATGAGCTGGACAACTCAGGAACCGTTGCGACCATGTGCGAAAATGCGAATTTGACGTCGGCTCTACTCCACAGACTCAGAGAAGAAGGAACACAGGTGGAGATATTGGACAAATCGAGGGTGGAAGCTATACAGTTCGGACCTGAGCCAGATACTGAAGAGTCGCTTGACCTTTCGCAGTGGCCGGTCGTGCATCTACCGGGCGACCGAGCTATCGCTGCGAGACTACTGGTTGGCGCTGATGGTGCCAACAGTCCTGTCCGACAATTTGCAGGCATTTCGAGCCATGGATGGGACTATAATCAGCATGGTGTTGTAGCGACGCTTCAGCTTGATCAATCTTTCGATGAGTACGACATGCGAATGGCGTATCAACGCTTCCTACCCACTGGTCCTATCGCGCTCCTTCCACTTCCGGGCAACAAAGCTAGTCTGGTCTGGTCAACATTTCCTCAGTACGCAGCAAAGTTGAAGCAGCTATCACCACAAGACTTTACCTCGATGGTCAACGCCGCTTTCCGTCTGATGTTTGTGGACATTAAGTACCTTTTGACCGAAGCATCAGCGGATCCAGCAGACGAGCTTGCGTGGCGAGAGCCAAACACTATCGCTAGCGAAACAGGTCTGCCGCAGAACTTCCCTCGCGTTGTTGGCGTTCAGGAAGGTACAGTCGCATCTTTCCCGCTACGAATGCGACACTGTTCCACCTATACTGGCCATCGTGTAGCACTTGTCGGAGACGCCGCGCATACTGTTCACCCGTTAGCTGGGCAAGGTCTGAATCTGGGACTGGCCGATGCTGAGGCACTCGCGAAGTGTATCGTCACAGGCGTTGACCATGGAATGGACATTGGTAGCTGCTGGTGCTTAGATGACTATAACGCAGAACGATGGGCTGCGAACAACGCCATGCTTGGTGTAGTGGACAAGCTTCAGAAGCTGTACTCTGTTGGCTCAGGGCCCGTGGTATGGGGAAGAAGCCTTGGACTGGATCTAGTCAACAAGCTGGGTCCGCTGAAAGGGGCATTGATGGGAGCTGCTTCCGCGAGCTAGGCCTGGTGCTGAAACCATCAATCTGAGTCGTATACATTTGAGACACGTATCAAGTCCTATTGCGATGACTTCGATTCACATTAATGCAAGTCGACCAATGCTGAGGTATTTTGACTCAGATCGAGGCTTAAGAAATCGAAGAGATAGAGGCTGCGCTGACGATTGAAGAGCGAATAGAGACGAGAGTCTGATCGGAGCTTAGAAATCCTGTAGGTCTGTACTATCGCATGCGCTGGTGCACTACCTTCTTGCGCATTGAACCTCTAAATATGAGCAGAGAAGGGAACTCTCACGGCGATGTCCCATATTACCGCCTGTGATCATTCACAACGACTTCGGCCGGATCGTCGAAATGATCGACCTCTTCCGTGCTGCCACTATGCTGGCTGTCCACATCCTCATCTGCCGGTTCTATTCGTCGCAACTGCTCAACGCCTCCTCTTCGGCCAAAGAAGTCGTCGGTCTGTAATCCCCTCACCGCGTCAGGATGTATCCTTCGCTTCATGCTCTGCCCGTTCGCCCTGGCGTGCTTAATGTACAGTCGAATTGGCACCATCGCTGCATCTCTGCACGCCTCTTTGATGTCTGAGCCCGACATTCCAGCAGAGACGCGCACAAGTACGTCAAGATCGAAGGCCGGCGATCCATTCTGAAGCTTTCTGTGGTCAATCTTGGTATCGCGTAATGTGAGCTCGTATATCTGTCGTCTTTGAGCGGCATTCGGTAGGCTGATCGGGAATTTCTTCGGCATTCTTCTCAAGATGGCCTCATCGATATCCTGTATCCGGTTCGTGGCACCCAATATGCATATTCTCTGCATTCCACCTTCTGCTGTAGACGATGCGAGACCATCCCAGTGTGTCATAAACTCAGCCTTCACCATGCCGCTTGCCTCGTGTTCTCCAGATCTTCGCTGCCCTAGGACCGCATCAATCTCATCGATAAATACGATCGTGGGTTGCAGTTTCCGCGCTAGAGAGAAAACTGCGGCTACCAATTTGTTACTGTCGCCATACCACTTTTCGGTGAGAGTCGAGATGTGCAAGTTGATGAAGCAGGCACCACTTTCTCGTGCCAGCGCCTTGGCAAGCATTGTCTTTCCACAACCTGGCGGTCCGTAGAGCAGCACTCCACTGGGCGCTGTCAGCAGACTGCTATGGTTCGAGTATAGGTGTGGCATAGTGAGTGGATATATCACGCTTTCCCGCAGCTCTTCAATGATCTCGTCCAGCCCTCCGATATCGTTGAATGTTACGGGTATATCGCTGGGGCTCACCACCTCCATGGCTATGGACTGCTCATATTGATTCAACGTGAGATCCTCCTTCGGGGGTCGCTCGGCGTAATGTCTTCGATCCTCATCGTCTTCGTCGTCGTAGAAATCGTCGTCGTCGTCCTCTCTTTGATGCTTTCGGAATATCGACTGTATATGCGACGATGCAGCCAGCTCCTTCTTCTTGGCTTCCGCTTTTGCGCCTGCTTCAGGATCCAGTCTTGACATGATGTTGCGCACGGCGAAGTATGCCATGAGTGCCTGTTTATTGTGTTAGCACTATGCTGGTAGTAGTGAAGGTGGCCGAGGACCATACAGTCGGCACCACTAAGGCCAACTCCTGCAGTATCTGCAGCAGTCGCTTTTCTGTGGCCCCCATACTTGCGCGACACACTGTATGTAGGTGGATAGACAGTTGTTGTAAGTAGAATGAGAAGACTTTCACATGCGAGACTCGAGCGCTCGTGCTCGGCTTGATCGAAAGAGCCAGGGTGGCGCTTGCCGAAGCTCAGGCCGCATGACGCACCCCCTGTCTCGCGCCCGAGAAGTGGCTGCAGGACCGGACCGCAGGCGCGTCTTTCTCGACGCGTCTAACAAACAGAACAGCACAACTTTTCACGACGACATCTAGTCGACGATATAACATCATGACAGCGGCAGAAGTAGAAGCTACACCGGCCATCGAGCCACAACTCAATATCAAGGAGGACAGTCATCCTGTCTCGAATGGTACACCAGCAACAAATGGCGACACCAAGCCTCATGAAGAATATCAATATCTCAATCTTATTCGGGACATCCTACAATCTGGGGAGCACCGCCCAGATCGGACAGGCACCGGAACATTGTCAATACCCTTTCCACCACAACATCGATACACATTATCGAAAGCAGACGGAACATTGATTTTGCCACTCCTCACCACAAAGCGAGTCTTCCTTCGAGCTGTCATTGCAGAACTGCTTTGGTTCGTCGCAGCCGACACGAATGCGAAGACTTTGCAGGACCAGAACGTCCACATCTGGGATGGCAATGGTTCAAGAGAATATCTTGACAAAGTCGGACTCAGTCACCGCGAGGAAGGCGATCTTGGACCCGTCTACGGCTTCCAATGGAGACATTTCGGTGCCGAATACAAAGACTGCCATACCGACTACACTGGACAAGGCGTCGATCAGCTTGCAGAAGTGATAGAAAAGCTGAAGAACAACCCCTACGATCGACGCATCATTCTCAGTGCCTGGAACCCAGCAGATTTGAAGAAAATGGCACTTCCGCCATGCCATATGTTCGCACAATTTTACGTGTCCTTTCCTCAAAATGCTTCCATCCGAGCAGATGGATCACAACAAGGCACGCTTCACACTCTGCTCTACCAGCGGTCGAACGATATGGGCCTTGGCGTCCCTTTCAACATTGCGTCTTACGCATTGCTAACGCACATGATTGCGAGAGCAACGAATCTTGTGCCTGGAAGTTTGACGCATACCATGGGTGACGCACATGTCTATGTCGACCACAAAGAGGCACTCGAGACGCAAATCCAGCGAGAGCCCAAGGATTTCCCGGTACTCGTGATACCTAAGGAACCAGGATGCAGCATAGATGGGTGGAAGGCTGAAGATTTTAAGGTTATTGGATATGAGCCGCATAAGGCTATTGCGATGAAGATGAGCGTGTAAAATAATGGTGCAATCGAAAGCTTCGCGGGATGAGTTGCGCATGTTTGAGGGCGAGGAACTTTCGAGCAGCGATGCGAATCATGGCGCCTATGATGAATCACCAAGTTCCCACGTCCCATCAAATCGCGGCCACTATCAGACCTCATGCGCGCCTCTCTCCGGCACGATGTCAGCAAAGAGGCCTACGTGAGACCTGAATTGATCGCGAGCCGACCTCGTGACAAGATCGTGATACAAAGCCAGCTATCATTCACTTGCTAGAAGCAAGTGCCGATCTGCCGATGCATGGACCACCTTGCCTCCTTCTACGCGTGCTTGCCATCTTCTCGAAGCCTTGCCCCAAGGATTGTCCGCTTGCATCACCAGCCGGCCCCAGGGGAAAAGTTCAACTCGACCATCGCGCATATAGTCATGACCACTCCTTTGGCCAAGGTGCAAACAGGCGAGATGACAACCGCTGCTGGTCCTGCATCCATTGCGAGTCCGCCCGCTGCTTCCTTGATAGTGCGTCTGCGCATCGGACGGCGAAAGCTCGCCGCCGCTGCCAACTCGATAGTGAGCAAAGCGAGTCTCTTCGGTCTGCCTGGAGAACTTCGAAATCAAAGTACGTGCTTTCTGCGCGTTCGATGCGAGATCATGCAATACTGACGGCATACTCTTAGTCTACGGACATGTCATCGGCGAAATAAAGCACACTGACGAGGTCCTCATCGTACCTGACAGCGACTTCCGACTCGAGCCTCTCAACGACTTCATTAGGTTGGATCGGTTCATCGTTCTGAGTAGCAATCGGCTGTCATACGATAAACCCTCCTGTTTCATTAATGAGAGATTGTTGTGCGCCCAGGTCTACCCACTCTTGCATGTCTGTCAGCAGACTCGGAAAGAGTTCGGCTCGGTGAGTACGCGCCTGCAGCTGATTCCTGAGATCCCGCAGCTGATGATGCGATACACAGGAGTTGTGTGCCACTCGAACCAGCTCACGAGGTGTGCGTGCCAAAATACGAAACCTCGACTTCACACAGCTCCTTGCTTACCTCCAGGTCCACGACTGCGATGAAATCACCATCGAACTAGTGGGCTCGCCTCCTACAAATCCAGGTGAGGCACTTCTGGCCTGGAAGTCTTTAGGCGTGGATGATGTACCAGCGCCAGGCCAGGTTGGCAAGAAAATTTACAAAGTGACCTACGCGGCCTATGCTGACAACGATCCAATGGAGATCTGCCTTACACGGAACCATCTTGCACAGTATCGTCATGCTTTGGAGCGTTTCCGAGAAGACCATGGGCAACTGCGCGGCCCTACTCTGACCAGAATGTCCATGTACTGCGGCGAAGCAGCTGAGCTACTGCATAAGCATCTGCTCAGCATGGTCGATGCACAGACTGGCTCCGTCATGGAGAGCGCTTGGAGACAAGTCCGTGATGAGACCCTGGACTGGCGCGACATACGCGAGCTGAGGAGGAAGGAAGTTGCGATCGAAGACCAGGAGAGGTAACGCCAAGCTGGAAGCCACTTGACATGACGGCAGCGCGCTGACGCCAATACTAGGATCGCACTCACCGAGCAGAATTATTGCGTTGCACTTGACGGCATCAAAAGACTGAGCATCAAGCCGGTCCCGCCAGCTCGCATCACCAGAGCAATAGAGATCAAGCCTGAAAGACCTGTCAATGAGCCTAGCTATGAGCTTCGGATGCGCAAGTGGACGAGAAAGGGACCCTTCACGCCTTTGAACACATGGGAGCATCGCATGACCTGTGGTCGTTGTGCAAGAGAACTCTATGCTCGTCGGTGCACGAAGACCAGATGCTGGTATTACGTATAGTCTGGTGCGAGCAAGCAGAATGCACTGGAGGGAATGAGACGGATTCGGACTGGTCGCGGACTGATTTGTGCGATTGGGACAAATTCTGAAGAGCAAGACGATGATAGCAAGAGACCTGGCATGAACAAAGGCTGGAGTGCATCGTTAATCGGACCACGGCCCGAAGCAAAAGTACTGTGCCAATGGATCTCGTCAGCTGCCAGAGAGATCGACTCCATGTATACTTCATCACATTACCAGCAGACCCCGCCACTGTACTACGCTGACGATCATCAAGCCTAGAGACTTGTCCTGCTCAACAGACACTCAGCTTCCGCGCTGTCGAGTCTCAACATCAAGCATCCCACATCGCCTCATACGAAGTCAAATGGAGCATCTTTGTGATGACATCTTGCTGGCCATTACCAAGGCCTTGGGCATTGATACCTTCCTCAACTACCGCCTCACGTGTCAAAGATTCCACAACCTCACAAAACGTCACATTAAAAGCCTGGCCATGGATATCGCATGTTCTACATTTCCTGAGCAAACAAATCTTCTTAGCGACGAGAGCCTTCGAATGACTAGCTCTTCTGCGGACGGTTTGCTTTGGCTCAAGCGACTGAGATACGAATACTTAGCCGCCGTTCTGATTGAACGCAAGAAATGTGACCTTACATGGACATCGCTTTATTCGGAATGGGAGCTTGACAAGCTGGACCTTCTGGTCGTCCTTGCCCAAGGGTGGCATGTATTGGCACACTTTTCAAAGCTTTCGCAGGAAGCACACCTCAAGTTCGAGCAACGTTACAACGACCCGTCGCGCACGACAGACATGGAGCATGAGGAGAGAATATGGCATGCGCAGCTGTGCAGAAAATGGCTGGACCTGCTAGACCAGCTTACATATCTTGAGGTCTGGGGCTTCGACTGGCTCTTGTATAGTCTTGTTCATGACCTCTTCGGGTGGAATGGCTATTCTAGACGCCATTCGAATCAGTACCTGAGCGATTTCCGCTGCGTTGCTTGGCTTAAGATGTGGATCATACGACTTGGTCCCTCGCATTTCTGGACCCATTGGACTCCGCACTTGCAGTCGAATTCGCAAGTCAGCGACGAGCTGAACGTCCAAGCAGAAAAAGCGTGGCACTTTCAGCGTCAGTCTGTTCATCACTGGCAGATCAATGAGATTCGCTGTGTTGAACGCGCAATACATCGTGTCCTTGTCCGAGCGAAGCCGGATGTTTTTAGGCCGGAGTTGGAGTGTTCGAGGAGCTTGCGACGAGGACACGGAAACGGAGGTCTAAAAACAGTAGGCGAGCGGCGGATAACAATTAGTCTTAGCAGGTGGTTTCTTGCGTAGGTAGGTGGCGGCCTTCCACGTAGTAGAAGGCGTGTTGCTATCTACTAGCGTAGGGGTTAAATTCAAAGATACGCCCATACAAAAGTATTCTAGCCCTCTTATTAGTAGAAAAGATGTCCCCCCTACGTGACCGCAACCTTAGGCCCGAAGAGACCTTCACGTTACTAACAACACTACACGCTTCTACTGAACCTACTATTGTCGTAACACCGTATACCATCGCAAGCACTAAAAGCGCCAAATGCACGTAATCGTAAGCGCCAAATTCACGTAATCGTAAGCGCTAAATACACGCACTCGTACCGGCTAAATGTATATAACCGCACGCGTAAATTACCCGCGACTAGACGCGCTAAATATATATACCTCCGGCTTAACGACGCAATTTAAGAAATAGAAAGAGAAGTAGAATAGGCAGGACTATAGGTAGTAAAAGAGAAGGATTAAAGGGTAGTAAAAGGTCGGTAGTAAAAGAGAAGGACAATACTAGAGTAAAACTATAGAGCGGATAGGCCGGGGCTTTCTAATAGGTTAAATTATATTATACCCTAGCCCTTCTAGATATATTACAAGTTAACTAAGTAAATATAACTACTACGCTTACTCTCCGACGTACACCGTAGTATATCTATAGAAACTAGACGAACTAAGTTTTTTAGTAAATATTTATAGCTACTCAACCTAGTTATTAGTTATTTACCGGTAGACGAGACTATCGGGTTAAATAGGGTACCGACGCCCCTCTACTTTTTAA
>JAASFE010006205.1:54650-65227 GCA_013365205.1 Pseudocercospora cruenta
TATATATATACATTATACTCGATTAAGACTATCTTATTCATACTAGAGTAACCCGAGTTCGACTCTCGGAAGGGCTATTCTTTTTGCTAATCTTTAGTTATATTAGCTACTATAGAGCTATAAGTATAGATCGCGATTATAAGCGGCATACCGCTTATAGTTGCGATCGCTTATAGCGTTGTATAGTTAATATAACGTTGCAATTAACAAGCCTATTTAGCCTAAGTTGCGTAGAGGGTACTAATCGTATGCCTATATATATATATTAGAGCTAAGGCTGACTTGTTATCCGCCGCTCGCCTCCGGCTTCGCTCGGCCATCCTGACCTGCACCGCGGGTCTACGGATACTTTATTCTACCACAGTTCGTGTACACCGACGCGGATCCTGTTTCGCAAGTAGGACTTTTGAATGATGTTTCAGGCTCCGACCTCGCCAATAAAGCTGCGGTCGGCCTCTGGAAAGCAGCCCTTCGGCCGAAATCCCTCCAGAATGATAATTCGACTGGGCATGAGATTGCGGAAGAAGCTTTTCAACGTGTAACATTTCCAACTCCTGTTGATTGGCCCCTGCTAGGCTATAAGCCGCCGAAGGAAAAGGAGGATGTGGACGTGGGCCACACAGGCAGACGTCGTCCATCCTCCCGCAGAGGTTCTCGATCGAAACCACTGGGATCGTGGTATACGTGTATTCTCAGAGGTTGGCAAGAGGAATCGGAGTCGAGATTGGAGAAGGACTTCAGAAAATTTCTGGAGAACGTCAAGCCACGGAAGTACTCTCCAATCCAGAATGTACTGGACTAGAATGAAGACACATAATTGCACAGTCTTGGTAGTAACAGCTCCCTCAAACTTCAAGCCCGTCAATCAAATACAGTCTGGTCGGGCAATACACAAACTCCGAACGCCTTGATGCAACTTTCCAGATCCGCACATGGCCTGCTACGAGGTCTTTCCGCTCTTCGTTCCACTAGGCCCTGCAATGACTTGACTTCCTGACCCACTGCTCGGACCTGCTGATTTCTTGGAGCGAGGATAGAGCTGTTTGACTCTGGCAACATCAGCCTCAGAAGGTCCAGCCGCCTCGAAGCTAATGTTGCCGCCCTGGAAGATCTCAGTCGGTGGTCTGCCAACGATCACAGCCCCGGGCAATCCTTTCCTCGCATCTTCGGCGCCAGCGTAGCTACCATACAGCATGATGCTCTTGTCATCAAATGCCTTGGACTTCACGTAATGATCCCACTCGGAGCCCATGTTATGACCAGGTCGAGCTGCAATCCAGTCCGAGATCTTGAAATCGAGCTTATCGGCAAGGTCAGCATTGGAGGAGACCATGGCGAGCCGCTGTGCCGGAGATTTGCCACGGAACTCGGGGTACGTTTGAACGTCCAGCAGCTTGGGCTTTATTACTTTGTCAAAATCAACCATATTGTGGAAGTTGACTCTCAGGAATTGATCACGGTCATCTCTCTGATGCTCATGCTGAAGACCGATAGCATGACCTGTCAATATTTAGCACGGTCCTGATCTCACGGCGGAAGCAATCTCACCAAGCTCATGTGCCATGGAGAGGATGAGTTTCATCTTCTCAACCTCGGTCCTCCACTGCGCGTTGCGAATGACCATACGGTTCGGATACTGCTTGAAAGATGCCAAACGCTTTCCATCATCATAGCCCGTGGTGGTGAAGGAACCGCCTCCAGTCTGCTCGTGAGAGGACGCATCCGAAGGAGTGATAGAGGGATCGCTATCCTCATCACTCCGCTTAGCTGGTGCCTTGCCCTTGCCCTTGCCCTTGCCACTTCCGCTCGGCTCGAGATTCTCTGGCGTAATGGCGCCACTGGAGTCCTCGTCGGTACCTTCGCTTATGACCAAAGCATCGAAGGGAGTCTTGGGCCATTTTGCAGCAACCTCATCCGCAAACTTCTTGCCTGAGGCAGTGGCACACCGAGAGTCTTCCTTGATGTCGAGATTGGTATCTGGGTAGAGAGCACCAGCTCTACGCCATTTGTCGATGACCGGGCCTCTGAAGAGCTGGCCAAGGGTTTGCTCAGAGCGTTGATCCTTGAAGCAGTAGCGCAGCGTCTGCATACCATCCTTGTTTGGCGGCCATGGATAACGAATACCTGCCAGCTTGGCATTGGGATCGGCTGGCAGTTCCGGAACACTGAGCGAACGCTTCGAAAGCGTAGTGTCGTCATCGACGACAGGATTATTGATTGGGAGGCTTAGAGCCCCAGTGAAGAAGAGAAGGGAGGTCAGAAAGGCTTTCATGGTTCAAGTAGGTAGATAATGGATGGTAGATGATGGTGATTGCTTGATGTGCTGATCGAATGTTCGCAAGCTTCTGCAGGTTTCAGGTCGAAAAGGTCGAAAGATGCCATTTACTTATACAATTCTCAGCCAATGTTTGCCTCGCCAAAGCCTTGTGGACAGGTCACAGCCTGATCAGGGACCACCAGGTCATGAAGTGTCGACCCAGCAATGAACAAGCAGCGTGAAAGTGTCATTCATCCTCACGAACATCTCGAGAGGTCGTATGCAAACAACCGAGCATGTCATTGAGCGCACGCATGAGCCGTGTGAGCTTAAAACGCCACAGCCTGACATGAAATCACCCCATTCATGACGGCCTGCGCAAACAAAGTAGCTCTACAAGCATTGTTACCTCACCTCGTGCTGGATGACTAGCGAAGCAACCCGCCTATCACTCCCACAAGGTATGTCAAGTGAGCAAACATCGCACAAGGACGCCCCAGCCATTGATCTCTTTCATGCGGATGTCGTTCTTCAAGGCGGATGCTTCGATCGCATATGCCGAGTCAACGACTCTTTGCTTGCCAATCCCTTGGCATGATGTTCACAATCAGTATGAGGACAGTAGAACCTCGGTCTGGCGGGATCATGCGTCCCAAGATGTCTCATCAAATCTTTAGGATAGTGGAAGCGCTTGTTGCATTGATGGCAAGCGTGAGGACGTTGCTCTGGCGGTAGATGGACACTACGTGAGTGGCGGGCCAGATCATTCTGGGTTCTGAAAGCTTTGTTACATTCTGGACACACATGCTCGCCTTCTGACATTTGTGCTCCATGTCGTCGCGTAGATCTTGCACCCTGTGTCGCGGTAGATGACCAAGTGGGCGAAGCTGGAGGGGCTATCGGACGTTGTTGCCTGAGCGAGCGGAAACCAAGACTTGGACCCATCATGTCCATGCTGCGACCGGGCTGGACTCTCTGGCGTCGTTCATTGGCTTCGATCCTTGTGATACCTTCACTCCCTGAGGGTTGACGAGGGTAAGCATTACTTCCTTGACGCATGGGTCCAAGTTGGCGATAGCGAGTGGAAGAAGCTCCGTTCACGCGAAGGAGTCTGTCTGTAACGGCAGGTGTATCGATATCTAGAGGCTGAGATGGTCGAGTCAAATCAATGCCGGTGATGTCTGCATGCGTGAGTTGAGCATCTTGCTCAGAAGCTGATCCTGGAGAGCCCAATCTTTGAGCGTGGGAACTTTGCAAGTTGAGGGAGTCGTGCAAAGGCTGGCTCTGGGGCGGAGGTGTTCGACTGCTGTGTGCTGCTTCTGACGAGGCGCCTGGCTCGTGAATGCGGTTCAGTCGGGCAAGCACTCTCTGTAGTCTTTCCCGCCGTGATGAGTCGTTCTCAGGCAGGGGGGGCCACTCTGTGGTTGTACCACGTACTACATCGGCAAAAGCATCGTGGGTCGAAGGGTCGAAAGCTGGAACAGACGGAGCGAGGCGCGAAATCCCGTATTCATCTATATTCAAGTTGTAGGATGGCGACTCCGATGTGTTGTCCACACCAGATGCCAGGAGCCTAGGATCAATTGAAAAGGCATCGCCCATATGCATGCGCGCATCATCGGAAACGCGAAAACCACCCTGGTACATACCTCCGGCGGGAAATAACGGATCGGGATCCATGGCAAAAGCTGACGCACTTCGGCTTGGATCAGATCTGCTTACATGTTGAGGCTGTTGCAAATTTCGAGAATTTGTTGTATCCCCAGTCCGGGGACCGTCAAGGTGTTCCGCGAGATATCCACCGACGGATCCCTCAGCTGCCGTCTCGCCTTCATCGACGTCCATCTGTGTCGCAATAGCAGCTGAAGGTGGCGGAAACAACAGATTTTCGGTGTGGCTGACGGGTCGATAAGGTGAGGTTCTTCGCTGCAGGAAGTACGACGGCGAAAGGGGTCTTGTCACAGGATCAGCGAGTGAGGCTGGGCCAGAGTCTACCAAGCCAGAAGGGGGGATGGTGTCAACGTCCGGCATTCGTTGATCTAGGGCAGGTGGAGTATGCAGTGGATGGGGTGGAGGAGGAGATGTTGGCCGTTGCCATGTAGTCCTGCCGGATCGTGTCCAGTAGTATACTGATCCATTTTCAGCAACTGATTCGTGCCATCCATGAGGCAATGGGTCTACCGTAGGAGGAGGCGGTAACTGGAGCGAGGGCTGCATGTGATTGAGTGGCAGTGTTGAGGGCTGTCTCTGTTCAAGAGACAGCATAGGGGCAAGGTGGCTGGGCTGCACTTCCAACCCTCTGCTAAATGGTTCAGAGGCTGCATTGTTGGCCGCACTGTGGCCCGCACCCAAATTTGTGTTGCCAGCCAAAGCGTGATCAGCAGTAATTGAGGCTTGTCTGTCATCAGGCGTCGCGTCAATGTTCGGATTTGATAGATCAGAAGGAGCAGGCGATTCCCTAGACGACGGCATATCGGAGAATCTGCTTCCATCTGTGTTGTCATCGCCATCCTCTCCGAGAAGATGCGAAGGCAAAGCGAAAAGAGCCAACTGTTCCAGGTGGTGACCAACATGTCGACACCAGTCTTGGAGACTGAAAGCGCTTTGGCCACACAGTGTACAAGTGAGGTCGGAGACAGCATTCTTAGCTCGACGGTTGCTTTCTAATAATGCGTCCAGGCGAGCAAGCCCCGTCGACTGGGAATGGTCGTTCAAGATGTGCGACCGTGCTTGCGCCAAGGTGGAGTAACTTCGTCCACAATCGAACGGACAGTACCAGGTGCTGCAGTGCGCTCGGACGATATGTCGCTGCCAATCTCTGCGCCGGCTGTAGGTGGTATTAGGCTGCTCGCAAGTAACTTCAAGACAAACATACGGTGGTACATCCTCAAATACGTGTTGTCTGTCGAAGGTCATGAAATTGTCCTCTCTCGAAGTGATACGGATGTCTTACCTCCATGCGTGCTCGCTGTCGCAAGATATAATGCTGAAGCAGATGGGGCACTGGACTGCCTCTTCTTCTAGGCAGCCAGTCGGCATCGGCGGAGGACGAAGGCTTGCTGTGCCGGAGCTTGTTTGAGCAAAGGAAGTCATGCTGTATACGGTTTCTGTCTCTGTTCTGGAGAATAAAATTGCATCATTGCTCGGCAATGGCGTTGCAACAGTAGTGACATCGTTTGTTACCGTTTCGTGCCGGTCTTCTTCGAGAGTCAAGCCGCTGGACTTCTTATTGTGATGATCCTCACGATATCTCAGGTATTGTCGATTGGCAGACGTAGCCTTGCCCAAGCGAGTGATCAAGGTTTCTGGAGCATTTGGAAACTTCTCTCGAATATGTTGAATGTCGTAAGGCAGATAAAGTGAGTTTGACTTGGAGATAGCATCCCTTATTCGGCTATGGCCTGCGGGATTCCGCAAGGTCAACGAGAACCTGTACAGGAGATCGATGATGCCTCTCACGCCTTGGGCCGGATCAATGAAGCTCGGTGACTCATCCCGGTCTATTTCGATGTCCAGATACTCTTCAATTCCTGCGAGTGTATCGTCTTCCGTGGCTATCGCAGAAGAACCTGAGATTGTCAGCGACGCTTTTTTCAACGAGGTTTTGCTCTCACATTCTTGGAGTTCAGCGAAGAGATCGGTCAAGAGCGCGATCACTCTTCTTTTTAAGTTTGAGGAGTCCCGAAGCCGGAACTCGAGAGACCTATTACCATTCGGACGATGTGCAGAGAGATTGCCCACCCATATCCTGAACCTGGCATGCTCATGTTGAATGCTTTTTCTACTTAGATTTTGCCAGTCAGAACGATGCTCCAGATCAGTGAAAGCTTTCAAGCACTGTCCGACCGAGCCTGAGATGTCCATGGGCCACATACATCTTGTTGATAGACCCAGACGTCGGATATGGACACCGTTGATGTTGAAGCAAGTAGCCGAAGTGCAGGTACTCAGCTCAACAATAGCTTGGCGGCGTGACTCGCCTACCTCGTCAGGCTATTGGTTGACTTAGCGCCACCGGCCCACTTCAGCCTCTGCTCTAGAACGCATCCCCGGCCACGTGAAGGGAAGCAGTGTACACAATCGAAGGCTTTCCAGCTTGGAAGTGTCATGGAAATTAGAAGACCGGCCAAAGAGATACTGAGATGAGCAGGAAATGCCCCCGGACAGACTTGTGAGAGGCAGACACCGAGGCTCTGCCAGGTATCAGCCATGGCCGGATCGCAGAGAATCAGCACTGCAGACCAAGACAGTATTGTCGGAAGATGATACATGCCTTCCCGTATATGCGCGTCAAAATTCCGCGCAGAATCCTAGGAGACCGAACCATGAGAGCGCCGCTGGAACGACTGAGTATTGCCGGAACTGGACTGGTGGCAATGCAAGAGCGCAATATGGCCATCAATACCAATATGGAGCTAGGCATATCAGTGAGCTCCTTCCTTCTCCAAGGGCGTATTTCCACTGACGTTGATTTCTTTCCTCAGCGGAGACCCATCACCACTACCATCGATCTGACGATCGTAGCTCAGGGAAGCCTGAGGTAAAGTCAGCCATTGGTATCGCCGGCGAGGTCTTGCGCAGCATCGCAATGACTACGTCGGGTCTGCAATATTATTCGAGAGGAGTGAAGTTATTTCGCAATACTCGACATGCTGAAAAGCCGATATTGCAATTGAAGCGCGCTCTTGAACTGGAAGGAGACATCCTCCTCAACTCACTGGAATTGCTATTGAAGGATGAAGCAGACCACGCACTTCGAGACTTGCTTCAAAACTTCGATGATCGCACTAAGTGGGTGAACGTGCGGATGGATGAATGTCTGCGACGAAGTCTAGGGTTGTCATACGCTGGGTTCTTGCGTGCTGTCACCTCGATGGAAGCACAAGCTCAAGAGCTGAAAGAGGCCTTGTTCATAATCGATGATAACCAGGTGATCTTTAGAGTAGCATCGTATGGCTATCGAGCGTGCTGAGCTGACCTGTGACTAGGATCAAAACTATGCAGAGCACACGGATTTGAGATATACCCTTCAGAACCTACGCTTTGGGCTCAGAATGCAAGCATACCAACCTTTTATTGATGGCATTGGTGGGCTCAATGCACAAATCCAAGGACTAGCGCCTTCAGGCCAGATACTGGACACTGTCCGCCAGGCGCCAAAGTCGACTACCTTCACAAGCGATCGCTCGTATGCCGCAACGCTATATGCAATGCTCAAAAATGGGTTCGCGGCATCGTGCACTGCCAGTCACCGCGTCAGCCTCTATCTAAAGCCTCTTGAAAGGCGTAGCGCAGCTCGTGGGGGTCAGGAGGGTTGCTCAGCGGCCTCAAGGATAATATTGCAACATCTCTCACCAGATCCGGTGCCAGGTATTACTTGGTCAATACATGAAGCTGACGTGCGACCTCTGGAAGAGCAGCCACATCACGAATCTGTCCATGCTACTCTCGGACGCCGCCGTGTACGATTTTCTAGTCCGAATCTGAGCTTCACGACTTCTTTGGTGGAAGCGACAGCTGCTTTCGAGCACTCAGAGGTCGTTGTGGAGATCGATGATCTCTGCCACCGCTTTCGCTTGTGGAGACCTAAGCAAGCAGAGGTTCAGTGTCTCGGCTTCCTTCGTGACCCGGCTAGTCATGGTCGTCATGGCATATATTGGCCAGAGAATCGAGTGCTTGATCGAACTTCGGCAACAGGAAAGAGTCTCGCAGTAATGTTGGATCCACAGGCTGAACAAAATATCAGCCTTCTAGAGAAGCGCCGGCTGGCTCTTGCAGCAGCTCTCGCTATGTTGCGACTTTATGGGACGCCTTGGCTAGGGAAACAGTGGGGCAAGCATGAGCTTGTGGTCTTCGCGAACGCAGGCAAGCTAGTGACCACCGGAGCCTTCATTTCGAAAGTCCTTGGCGCAGATTCCGATGAAGATCCTCGCTATTTTGTTCCATGTCGTGCCATCAGAAACGAAGCCATATTCGCACTGGGGATCTTGCTTATCGAGCTTGCGCTTGACAAACCGTTCGAGGCGCTTAAGAAACCAGAAGACCTCGAGGATGGCGAGTCGCTAGGCGATTTCTACACTGCTGTCAGAGTGATTGAAGATGTGAATCGCACAGCAGGCTTTCGATATGCCGATGTTGTCAGAAGGTGCATTCGATGCGATTTCGATGATAGCGGGACTGATCTCGATGACCCGGCTTTCCAGAACAAAGTTTTTGCCGGTGTGGTCACGGAGCTCGAAGAGCAGGTCAGCTTCCTTGAGCCTCCTGGAAGTGAGTGAATGGATCAGCTTTTCAAGCATGAGCCGTACGGCGATGAACTTTATGGAAGAAAGAAAACAGGAACGAAATGATTTGAGAGAAGGCATGTCATGAAACGGATCTCGGTCCGAAGCAACCTTAAATTTTTTTAATTGCAGCGCGAACGTTGTCAAAAGACCGTACATCCATAAACGACCATGATGTCCATGTATATGATCTGACCACTAGAGACACTAGGGACATCAGAAAGCTATGCCACAGTGCTTGAGCGGCCGCCAGGCCAGGGCGCCACAGACAGTACAATAGCCGCCAGTCACACACGCAAAGTGCATTTTGCGATGCCAAATTTCATGGCTTACATACTTCGAAGCCATAATGAGCATTGAGATAGGGTGTCTCATCCAGGCAATAATCGCACGAGATCGCCCTCGCCATAATTCAGCAGCGAGATCATCCAGTCGCTCTCAGTCACACCTTCGGGAGGCTCGGGTATTTGCTCTAGCCAATACTCAAGTCGCTTCTTCGGTAGTTGAAAAGTCACACTAGGTCCATACCCAGGGCACCATCTCGGACGAGCTGGCTGGTGCATAGGTGATAGGCTTAGACACGGAATTGGAGGATAGTCCGCAGTCGTCATCGGACGGTGTGCGGTATACCAATGTCGAGGAGTCTCAACGGTAATTTGTCCTAGACAGGGCAGTTGTGCAAAGAGATCTCTGGACGTGATGCTCAGGAATGGGGTAAGAACTAGGGAGAGAGGTCAGTAGCCGAGCATTCCTAAGTGGTTTACGACGACTTACCAGAAAGTTCATCCTTACGAAATACCATCCCGGCTGCAGTCTGAAATCGCCAGAATCGCAAACGAACGCCGGTGAGAATATTCCTCAAAGGCGCTCCAAGACGTTCGATCGACCACTGTCCTGATGCCATTTTCCCGCCACGGCCAGGTCTCGCGAGCGTCGTGAAGTCCCGAAATGGCTTGCGTACGTCTATCTCGAGTAGAACAGTTACTTGGCAGTATCTTGCTTCTTCACTCACTTCCGTGGCGAAGCGCTTGTCGACATCGAGTAGATCGGCCATACGTTTCGGATGTACACGTTGACGAAATTGCGACCACAGTTCGTGAGCCAAGGTGCAGTCTGGGTCTTCCGAGTAGTCGACGTAGTACGGGGGCAGCAACATACGTTTGCTCCAGCGATGTTTCTTGTTATCCTCTTCATGCTCGACGGTGGCCAGGATTTGGTGATAGATAAGATCTCGGATTTCTCGTGGAAGTCCGAAGAAGTTGAAATGCTGTTGAGCTGCCATAGTATCTCGTGTATTGTGCTTTCTTTACACCATTCGCGAACTAAGTGGAAAGGTCTTTGCTATATGTTGACCGCTGCAACCCAAGCGGTTCGCCATTGACAAGTCATCGCTACGCTCAGCCACAGACGGTCGCCAATATCAGACTAGTGGGGCGCCTGAAGGCTTTCATGGACACAAAAGGCATACCGAAAGCACCGTGCTGCAGCATCTTGCTCCATGTGCTTGGTTGCGAATTGTAAGTGAATGAACATCTCATCGGCGTGAATGGAGAAATGTTGCAGGCATGTTTTGGAAAGAACTCCTGAATGTCTTGGCGTCTCCAGCCTTCTCCATATCCGCGGTTAGTCTCAGGTGCACAGACTGCCTTGGCACGCTATTCCCCTTCGGGGGCGATGCCGTAGGCAGTCTAAGGAAGTATCTAGGGGTTCTAGTAGATAGATCTTAGCTCTATAATAAATATTATTAAAACAGCTAATAATAGGTATTTCTAAGAAGTCTAAAGTTATCTAATAAAGTATCTAGTAAGTAGAATAGCGGAAAAGTACCTCTCTATAATAGAAATTAATACTAAAGGTATAAGGGGGTACTAAAGCATCTAGTAATTAAATTTAAGTAGAGAGTAGTATATTTCTATAAAAACAATACTTTTTAGAAGCCTAAAGGGCTTTTAAATAGATTAGAAGTATATAGTCTAAGCTAAAAAGTTAAGAAATTAAATACTAGAAGTATATACTCTAAGCTAGAAAACTAAGAA
>JAASFE010006205.1:66366-115598 GCA_013365205.1 Pseudocercospora cruenta
ATTAGTACAACGATACTAATATCCTCGACGCTATCTAGCCTAGCGAGACTCTTAGCTTTAGAGAATTCGCGTTACGGTTTATTAACGCTCGTAAAGAATAGTAAGTTAATTAGTAGCGACTTAAGGAAGTTATTCTAACTATTACTAGAATTATAATTACTTTACGAGGGTAGACCCGTATACTTATACGATACGTAGACTTTTAAGATAATAAGATAATCGATAAGTAGGATATAATAGAAGAATAGGAAGTAATAGATAATTAGGAGGTAATAGAAGATAGTAAATAGGCTAATAATAAATAGGCTAATAATAAATAGGCTAATAATAATTAAGAGATAATTAATAGATAATTATATCTAATAATTTGCTATATGCTTTTAGGTATTAGATTAGAGTATTAAGAATAGTATTTAAGAGTTGAATAGTCTCGAGAAATTAAATAGGTTTAAAGATCGAATAGACCTCTATATTAGCTCTCGTCCTTACTTTCCGCCTTACTTCTAGGTACTATTAATAATATATAGACTCTATAGCCTTACTATTATCTAATTAGGCTCTTTAGTATAGTAGTTTAGTACGCTCTATAGTATAGTAACGGAGCGTAGCTACTTGAGGATCGTGTCTAATAATAGGCTATACTTAGGGCTATCGATAAGATAGTCTAATAGACTATTATTAGGGCTGTCGATAAGGTAGCTACGTAAGAGTAGTTACAATCTATATATATACGTTATACTCGATTAAGACTATCTTATTTATACTAGAGTAACCCGAGTTCGACTCTCGGAAGGGCTATTCTTTTTACTAATCTTTAGTTATATTAGCTACTATAGAGCTATAAGTATAGATCGCGATTATAAGCGGTATGCCGCTTATAGTTGCGATCGCTTATAGCGTTATATAGTTAATACAACGTTGTAATTAATAAGCCTATTTAGCCTAAGTTGCGTAGAGGGTACTAATCGTATACCTATATATATATATTAGAGCTAAGGCTAACTTGTTATCCGCCGCTCGCCTCCGGCTTCGCTCGGCTATCCTAACCTATACCGCGGGTCTACGGATACTTTATTACTATATTAGCGGCGCCGCTAGTACTTTATAGCGGATTAACTAGCTATTACTAAAGTATATAAGCAAGTTCGATTAGAGACTTTAAAGTTATAGTATAGCGCGAATACCTTTATAATTAATCTCTAGTACGGCGAAATTACTAATCTGCCCGGAAATCTAATCGTAGTTTACGACTAGTTGCTTTATACTCCGATCGAACTATACTAGTCGGTGAAGAAGCTAGTAGTAAATACCGATTAGTCTAGGGACATCGATCTCGAAGACATAAAGCGCTATTAGGCTGTTATTTCTATACTACTTTCCAGGGCCGGATATTAGCATCCTCGGCTCGATATCGTATTTTATACGGAGGAAAGCTTGAACACTTATGAGTAGAACATGGACGAGTTGAAGGAAGATATCTTAGAGGCCTTCGAAGATATTAGGTTGACAATAAGTCGATGGACTTGAATGGGAGACTAAAAGAGGTTCGACGCAACCTTGAGGCAACTAGGTAGAGGATTCAAGGTTATCGGGATGACTACAGCTTGTGTAGCCCTGCTCGCAACCCATTTCTACTTGATGAAGACTTGTGATCGGACGTAGTATGCAGAGCTTGGGCAATTTCAGCTGCGGGAGATTTGCCATGTATGACATATGTATTAGAACTCTATGTCATGTTAAGTATGAGCAGGTATACTGAGCATTCGATTGATCCATTGCTTCTATATCTTTTCACATGTCTCTCCTCAATTCAGCAACCGTTAACCTTGAATTTCTCATTAGATACTAGTTGATACTGGCCGCGACTTTCGAGAGCATCTCAGTCTGGCCCCTCCACTGAAGACGGTCATTATGGGAAAGAGTTTCCATTAGTTGAGCTTTGTTCTATTTCCTCGTTTTCTGTCTACTAGATAGTTATCTTCCCAGAAGCTGCTCCACCATCTCCACGTTAACTCGCGTGCCAAGTATCTTTCCCCACACACTCGCCCTTGCTCGCCACGTGCATCTGTGCTCGCCATGGGCATCCTTCAAGATTGGCGCTGATCGTTGAAGTCGTTATCCGCATTCTGGAATCTGGTCTCGCGCTCGATTCTTCAGCCTGGTCCAAGTAAGCTCTGTTGAACATGCTGCCTCCGCCTTCTCTGGATCATAGCCGTGTGATGGACATGGACAATGAGCACAAGAGCTTACAGGTCGCTGGAGATTCCCTCTTTGCGGGATGTGGAACTTCGCAGGGTATCGTCAGCCCTGAGGACGGTCGTATGGCTGAAGATGATGCTGTCCGGGATTCTGGGAAGGACACGATGTTTGTGATTCTGCTCGAGTAGCCGCAAGAATGTCAGACGCTAGCTCAATGTCCTCGGCGAGAAAATACTTTTGATGTCCTCGACAGGAACATAACGAGATTGGCCATCGAGCTCAATAATGAGGGTGAAAGTGCCAGTGCTGTATCTGAAGAGAGTCGATAGAGGGAAGAAGCCTATTTGCCGCCGAAGCAAGGAAACATTTGGTGATCTGGTGCTTGGTCCGTGGGATTTCTTGGGTCTTGCAAGCTCAGAGAAGCAAATCATGGACATCGTCTGTCTGCCCTTGAAGCTCTCTCAGCTAATCAGAACGTTTTGAGCCTTCTATGCAACGGGTAATAGCCTCTGCTTTCTTTCTTTAATATAAGCTTAGAGCCTGCTCTCCTAATGGACCAAAGTAATCCGCAATGTGCTACGTTCTGTTAATGCAAGATGAGAAAGGCTTAATGTCGTACTAAGGCGGAATTGAGCAGAGGATATGCGGGCTTTTTGTCGCCATTGTCATACCAGAGAGTGAGTGCTATGGTAAGGTAAGCGAGGTAAGTAGGCCTGAGGAGCAAGGTGAGAAGGAGTCTTCGGATGTCGCGCGGACTTCTGTAGGACGTCTAAGCGTGATGGAGGGAGGGCGGCCTAATAAGCACAGCGCCCAGAAGCTGGCGCATGAACGACCGCAGTGCATGAGCATGAACAGCGTGATCGGTCCCCCACGGAGCATGCCAGGTGTTTCGACCACTTTTGACATTGTGCCAAATTTCTTGACCAGACTTCATCGCTCCTGCACGGTGTCATTGCTGCGACCAAAGCTCATCAATGTCGTTTCGAGTCGACAAATACCACTTCCATCCGAGATCCACCCATCAGTCAATTGATAATACATGTTCAACGCGAATCCAAGCTTACCCACTGGACTGCTCCCAATCGAACGAGCTGGAACGCGTCTGTATAGCTCGCAAGGGACTCGGGAGGGTATCTCGGCTCAGTCACGAAGTCGAGGCTGACTAGGAATGCTACCTTGCAAAGTCCTGCCGCACTCACTCCATTATGCTGTCAGTCGTGAAGCCTGGAAGCCTTGCCGGTGTGGCAGTAGAGCCGAGAGGCAGAAGCGACAAGTCGCATGATCGTGAAGGGAAATGGCTTAGGTAGTATATGCGCTCACCAACAGCCCATTTTTCTTGCCAGATAAGACACGCCCGCTGTACCACGCACAGCCTTCACCTCGACGCAGCTGCCCAGACACAATTGTGCGCTCTACGGTACCTCGAGAGGTATCGCGACCTTCCCAACAAGTTACAACGAGCAACGCCGACATTGCAGCAAAGCCTGTCCGAAAGATCGCGCAGTCCGACACATCATGGCCATCACGCGGAGCTAAGCCTTTTGGAATCGAGCAAGAGCTGTTCAATGAAGCCCAGAACGACATGGAGGTTAGCAACTTACGCATTCTACTGTACATGGGAACATTTGCACTGGCTGTCGGACATGCAAAGGACGCGAGAAGGAACGCGACCAGGGCCAGTGTTGCGATAAACTGCGACAGGAGGAAAATCTGGTGCGATACCTGCGAATAGTTACTCCATCAGCATCAGCATTCACTTTGGCCTTGGCATCAGCATTTGCGTCATGGGACCAGACTGGAATGGTTGTCGAAGTGATGTAGCACGAACTGAGGAAGCCCGACAATGGTTCAACAATCGTCCCGGCAAAGCCTACACACAGGCTCATCATTGGAAATAGTCTCCGATTATGGATCACTCCTGCGGCATGATCTCGACAACTGCCTGTGAATGGCCTTTCTTTGACACCGAGCTCAATCTCTGACAAGAACTGGACAGATACAATTTAGGTTCGACGCTCGTCGCTGCGCCGCACATGTCTCGAAGCAGACACCGAATACCTTTCACAGTCGATCTAAATGCAACATACAAGAAGGGGGCCGAATTTAGACAGTGGTGTCTCTCCTTTTTCATAAGAGACAAATCTGGTTTGCCGTAATCTCTGGGCAGGATGTCGTGCCTCTCGTTTAGATCGGCCCATCAGTCCCTGATCAAAGTCCATGAAAATAGACGTAGAGGTGCAGCTGCAGGGCAAGTGCAAAGAGATCAAGAGTACAATTTTGAGTTTGAACCTTCAAAGCTTATCTCCACGACATCACATCTGTGATCAAAGCACTCTGCGGTCTTGGCCAAACATGACGAGCACTTATCTGATGTCGAGTAGGTCTTCCTGCTTTGGAACCTCCAAGAATGCGCTGACGATGGGCAAGCGTCCAAGCGATCATGGTCATGCGGCCACGAAACCGTCGCTTTCACTCGACTCGTCTCGCGCCATTCTTGGGTGCTCGGCCAACCTTCGCATCATCAGCAGTATGGTTTTGACACCTGGAGATTCAGAACCGCTCTCCAGGCAAGAACGTGATTGGCGAAGTCCCCCAGAATGGCATCACCGCACTACCTGTAAAATTGCCGCTGCAGATCATCACTCAACACTGCAAGCACGTACCTTGAGAGGTCGCGATCTGCTCACAGGTGTTGACTACCCCAAGGAAACTTTTTCACGTTCCTGGAGAGCACCATACCGGACTTCCTTGAACATGTCAAGCAAGAAGAGGGCGCTAAGAATCCACTCCCCCTCGAGCATATCAAGCAAGAAGAGGGCACTAATATTCCAGCCTACCCAAGCATTTCGATTCAGAAGAGGGCGCTGACATCCCGGAACCCCGCGAGCATCTCGAATCAGATGAGATGCTGACAATCTGTGTTCCGCAGTCGATGTAACGCCCGCATTAGTGCTCCGAGCCTCGCGACCTCATTCTGTGGTCTCACGATTATCGCAAGAAGGACCTCATTCGGGCTCTCGCTCACGGTCTGGTCGAGTGTGACCCGCTCAGTCTGGACTTCTTGGAATGTCCCAATCCAGACGAGGAGGTTGACATCAATTTCACCGACGACCACGAAGATTTGATACACGGCATGAGCAACAACGATGGGGATGAGGTACTTGCCTATTCTTACTCAAAGGGGAAGAGTTGGAAACTATTGAGCAACTCAAGATAGGGGAGGCCGCTGCTATGGGCTTCAACGACAACATGAACGTCACTTTAGACGATCTGGCCGGTCCGAACAACCATGATTGGTATGGAATGCTTCACCGCCTGGAACGAAGGCAGAAGGGTTCGCGAAGGAGGACGCTGGTATGGACTTTAATGACAATCACAGCGGCCTTTTGGACAGCATGAGCGACGACGATCGGAATACAATGCATCCCACTTGTCAAGAAAGCGGACCAATCCAAACTTCCTTGAGCACGCCAAGCCAGAAGAGGGCGCTGATATGGCCTTCAACGAATACAGGGGCGACCCTTGGACGACATGCACAGCGATGAGGGGGATGAGGTATGCACCATGCTTACACAGGGGAGAAGTGTTCGAGCGTCCTTACGCATCTCTATCCAGTACGAGGCGCTGACTGAGGCGCAGCCTGGTGGCTCGTTGCCTCACCATGCTGGAGATGGCCGCACTGGAGACATTCCGGTTCTTTTCCTGACATTGAATGCTTCAGCGAACATTGTAGGGTACAGGGTTTCTGGGCGAAGAGTAGTACCTCGATCCACGGCCTAGACACAATCCGGATATAGACCGTTTTGCTCCAGCGACGAGAGGTCAGTCGACGTTGACCTCACCGGGCTTCTGAATCGCACCACTTGACCTACAGTTCACATCAGTCATCATCAAAATCCTCTTTTTGATGCTGCTGTCGATAGCTTCATCGTTCTCATCCTGTACCTCCTTCTTGACTGTTTACCCTCCACTGCTGCAGACGTGCAGTTCTACTTTGCGAGCCGCTTCGATGTAAGCTTTCATTCTCTTCTCCGCCTTGACTGACCCTTCGTGGGTGCAGCTCCTACTCATCTTTCTGAACACTTCGCTCGCGATCAGACCTCTTCCCTTTGCCAATGATCAGCTTGAACCACTTCAATATGCCTGCGAAATCCTGAGTATTTGTTGGTTCCTGCTTCCAGTCAGTCATCACTTGACGTAACGTGGAGCAGGGTATCGGAATGGAGAAGGCTTGTCAAACATCGTTCAATTGGAAATTACAGTAAATTCGATGGCCTGATGGTCCAGATGAGGCTGGATTTGGACGACGTTGGCGCTATTGCGGCGAACTGTTCGCGAAGCGTGCAGTATTGCTTGTCCACTACGTACGTCAATTCAGAATGGGTGAGTCAACGCTGAAAATCAAGAAGAGCGATCCTACGAACGCCTGTCTCATAGGATTGCATGTCCGTCGGTCGCCAGAAGAGGAGAGATTCCACGCTGCCAGGCGATCGTTGCTCGTGTTGAGGTTAAGCGATCCTTCCCGTATAGCCCTCGAGCGCTGTCTGCCTTTACTTGCGGAGAGAATCTGGTGATCGGACTGCTCACTCACTAGTCTGGTATCGCCATCCAAAATGTCGAAGAGTTCCTTGGCAGGATCAAGGGAGCTGTTTTCTTGGGCCTTGTTATCACGATGCTCAACGCAGCAGTGACAGGATCTACTAACATGGAATGCTCGGCGCGACGAGTAATTTACTTCACCGCTCGTTGATATCTCATCAAATAGGGCCAATGTCGTGAAATTGTCGACGAATTGCTTCCAAGAAGTTCGAGGAAAGCCGACGAGTTCGATGTTTCTGCTTTTGTGCTAGTGATACTTTTGTACTCTTCATATTTGTCCTGGCTGGCTGCATAGACTCCATGAGCCCCGTCTCCGGAAACACGACGTCGGCAGCTATCTCCGGTTCAGCCCCTTCCTGGTTCCACGCAAGTCGAGGGCAGGCACATCACGCACCTTCCACGAGCGGCCTTTCAATTGATAGCGTACCTTCTCACTCTCCTTACGTCTTTGATGAAGACTTGTTCAGCCGCTATCCATAATCGAGTACAAAGTAATGGCGGATCGTGGAAGGTGCGTACAAAGAAAGAAGTCACATCGTGAGCCTGAGAAGGGAGATAGGTCGGCAGTCAGCTATCTCCGGTTCAGCCCCTTCCTGGTCGAACGCACGGAGCGGCAGGCACAACACGCACCTTCCACGATCGGACTTTTCAACTGAAACTGTGCCTGCTTACTCTCCTTACTGACGCAAGTCGTCATGTCCAGCCCGATATCGTGGTGAACAACAGCCTAATGAACCGAGCGAAAGGTTCTCCGGAATGCGAGTATAGGCAATCATCGGTAGTGGAGGACGTCGTGCTATACTTTTCGAGAGTATAGATACGTTGTCTTCCCATATCACTGCGTCGGCTTATTCACCTCGCTTCACAAGGACCTGTCCCTGTAAAGAGTTCCGTCCTAGAAAGCTTCCGGAGAATTGCCCCATATCATGACACGAAGCTTCGAGACGCAGTACCTAAACGTAAAGAGAAGTGCCAGCTAATCCATCAAGGCCAGAGGAGCTACACAGCTCGAAACAAGGTAGTCAGCGGACAGCCATGAAAGTCGACGAGATCGCCGCCAAGCTTCAGGAAGTCCAGTTTTCGAGGATCCGCAGGTAAAGATGCCAATGGCCCGGTCGCTGCAGTTGGCGATCACCCTACGAGAGAGATTAGACATAGAGGCGCCTTTTCGATTTGCAAGGGCAAGCATGTTGGTCGACAATCAAGTCAGGCTCGCATCAACAAGAAGAACCAAGAGGAAGATCGTCAAGCTCGCATCAACAAAAAGAACCAAGAAGAGAAAGATCGTCAAGCTCGCATCAACAAGAAGAACCAAGAAGAGAAAGCTCGTCAAAAGCCTGAGCCTCGCATCAAGAAGGAGGAAATAGAGGATAACGATCAGGAGGAGATCATGTCCGAGGAGGAGAAGAAGCCCACACCATCAAAGAAGAAGTCAAAGAAGAGTACGAGCACCAACAAGTCCTCCAGACCATCACTTCAGGAACTTCAGGAGGAGATGGACGAGGAATTCAAGAGGCTTGGTATCTGATTTGGACTAAGAAGAAGATACCTGGTGTTCCAACAAGTCACATGTTAGGGTATGATGGAGGCACGGGCTCGGTGTGGCTGGTGTGTGTGTGGAGGATTCTGCGGCTGTTCAACACTGCTGCCTTGCCCTGTCGAATATCATATTGCAATTTTGGAGCTCGTCAGTGGCGCATCTATGTACTTGGTCATAGATAGAAAGCCCGATCTGATGATCTCACATTTATTGTTCCTCCATGAGCACTCTCATTCTCTTCTTTCCTCGTGATGAACTCAAATTCATATACATGCCTTGAATACCTGTCTCCGTACTAAATCAAAGCCGGCACGCTGTATACAGTCTACATTTCAGGCAGCTCATTAATCTTCTGCCGTGCCTGATCAAAAGGGCTTCGTAGGCGATATGGATGATGAGAACTGCTTCAGATAGATTGGGAAACAGGAGAGAGAAACATCACATTTACGGGCAGAAGGTACATCTCTGGGCCATGGTTTGTATAAAGAACATGGTTGTCAGCCACAAGAAGTCGCTCTTTAGACCATTTTCTCATTCTCAAGAGACAGTTTCTGCGGCGCAGTTTGGCCTCGACTGCATCTGGTCATCGATGAACCCTGTAGCTATCGTTGGAGTCATGGGACTCATATGCCCGTTGGAAAGTCTGGCAGCAGTAATGTCACGTCCATGTTCTAAGGAACCGATTGCCAGTGCACTTGAGAGTTCGTGATCGATGGGTTTCGATATTGTAAGCGAATTGTTGAGCCTTGCTGCGATTCACACTTTTGAAGGGATCGATTTACGATTGCATCTCTCATCCAACAGCTGGAATTCCTGTTCCTCTCTCATATTGTACCATATAATTCGGTATGTGTCAGAGCAGTCGGAGAAGTTTCGACTTGACCACAGCAGCATTGAATTCGTTTGCATGCCAGATTTCTCTACCAGCCCAGCATTTATACTTTTCCACAAGATATGCAGAGCGGCTTCACAGATCGGAGTCAGAATGATGCACAACGCGGAATCTCTCGAGAAATCCGTTGCGGAAGCGTAAGCGCAATACCCAGTATGGATCTCAGCAACAATTACTCAGAGGCGTTCGAGTATGAGAAATATGAGTGAAAGGAGATGACGATGATCTCAAGAAGGTAAAGAAAGGAGCTGATCTTGAGCACAGAAACGAATTTGATAAGGAGCTTGACTCGGATGCAAAGACGTTAGAAGAGCCAGATCCAGATGCCGTCTATAATGAGCTGCACATGGCAGACACGATTTCCGAGTGGCCATTCTTTCTCACTTCCTCTTTCAAGCCTCAAGTTTCGAACTTTCATAGAAAGAGCAGAAACGGGACTCCATGATCAAGTTTCGTTCTCTGCCCGCTGACTACTGATGAGAACATGCTTTAACGGAAAAGTCCAGAGGCCGAAACCAGATGTCTGCTTGACAAGCAGCCTTAAGACTCCCAAAATTGCGAATTCAACGTGCCAGCAAGACAACTATGGAGATTTTCCAGCTTGTTCATAGCCTCGACAAATGACTCAGGGCCTCCAGCATTGCGTCGTTCGAGGAAGTCTCATCTGCTTCGGAGTCCGGCGACGCTTTGTGCTGTTGAGGTTGATTTTGGAGTCGTGGTTCGAAAGAGCTTTGAAAAAGTTTGAAGGATCGTGTCGTGGGATTTGAGGCCTTTGATCTGTAACTTGATGCCTGGTTTGTTGGAGCTGCCGGCGGCGTACAGCTTCGATGTGCGTTTTTGAGGGCTTTCGAGAACCTCTTCGTGATTTCATGCCATGAGCTCAGCTTCTACGGCGCTCTTGGTGAGGCCGGTGGCAGAGTGATGATAGAAGAAGGATTTGGAGAACTTCGGGAGGCTCATCTCGCGGTCCTGGAAGGCCTTGAGCAAAAAGAGTGTGAGAAGCTTGCTTTGGTTCATGCTGTTCAGTCAAGCCTATGAAGTAAGCTCGCTATTGTCGATGTGTCTGCTCATAGTTTGATCATGGTCTCTCGTACCTTTTGGCAGGGCTAGATCAGCCAGCTTGTTCTGATCAATCGAGTGCTGCTCAGCGAGAATGTGATGGTTCTGAGTGGATTAGCCACGAGCGAGGGAGATCGTGACATCCTTCATCCTGTCCATTGCCTTCCCATGATCATGGATCTTGGCAGATCACTCCGTCGATCGGCAATCAATGTCTGATGTCGTCTCGACTGGACGCTTGAGGTTGTCAGCAAGGTCTTAGGCTGTATTGTCATCGAGATGTTACTCACACTGCAAGCAACATCGCCGCTCTGGATGGCCAGACGAGACTTGGTGACAATGAAGTAGCTGCTATTGGTGATAAGACAAGTCTCGTGAGTGTGAAGACGAATGCCACAGTCATTGAGTACGTTGTCATGACTATCGAGGCAGCTTTTATGATTGTCGAGCCGGCTGCCATGAATGTCAGGATCGCAGCCGTGGCGATCAAGACGGACTTCATGATGAGTCGTGGTGAGACCCAAGCAGCCGAAGGTGCTGTGTGAAAGTGTAATGTCGAGCTGTATGAAGGAAAGCATTCGAGCAGTGTGACAGAAACCATCACCGAGACTTCGACGCAAGCTATGGAATGGATCCTTCTGCCGCCGATTAGATCGTAAAGACGATCAGCATTGCTGACGAAAATGTCGCATCTCTCGATAAACCCTCATTGATATCGAATTCGCGGGCCACCACAATCAGTCAATATTAATGATGCCTCTGCAAAAGCGCCCCAAGCAACCGCGTAGTAGGTGCCACGTGTCGGATCTGCATGTATCGCCTGAAGATTCTGAGCTTTGCTGATGAGGTTCAAGCTGATCGGGGTGAGGTATGCTAAGGTCTGGCCGCTGCCTATCTGAGCGAGACCAACAGCATCGTAATCGCTACATAAGGCGGAGATAGCGTAAGCTTGATCGAGCGTAAGCTTTCTGCATGAAGCGGGTCCAATACTCTGCAGTACGACTAAGTAGAGGCTAGTATCGGCGTATTCATAACTGAGCCGATCTCAATGTCGTCAATGAGAACGAGATGGGAATCTTCGCGAAGGTCGTATCCAGAACCTAAAAGGGCTTCTTCTCTGGTCCTATGACTTGCGATGCGACGTTGCCGTATTCTCCGATCCATTCGTTGATGGCGTATTGGCGGTACCGGTCACTATCCTGGCTTCTGGTGCACTGGAATGCGTCATAGTCGAATGCGACGCTCTCTGTTCATACAGGTTCGTCTCTTACGCAATGTCTCATACAGGGCCACGGCGGTTGGCGAGGCTTAGCGGCAAGAACTCCACAGCGAGTAGTACATTTCGTTGCCAAAAAGACATTGCTCCGCGACAGATATATTCCGCTTCGTGAATCTTCGCAGCTGTGGCCGTCTGGTTTTCCTCTGCAAGCTGTTTTGGATCATTTACAGGCCCTCTATGTTCGCTATGGAGGTATGATCAGCCTACATGTATGTGGTTGTGAAAGGGCCATGTAGCTCACGTAACATGACCTTCGTTCAGGTTGCAGGTGTCGTCAATGTCGCCAAGAATATTGATCAATGTTCGTAGACTCGATAGCAGGCGATCGCTCAGGACCACATGCCGATTGCAGCGTGAAGGTCCGCAACCAAACAATGGGCAGGAACGCTTCGCATGAACTTATGTACAGACCGTGGTGATTTAGCCAGTCCAATTAGCAGTCGTGTCACAAGCCTATATCTGACATGGAAGCGGCAGAGCGACATCGATCATGATCCATCGTAAAAGTAGAAGCTCTATCGGTAGTGGTCGCTTGTTAAAGGTGGTGCTTGACGAGCTCAGCACGTTGGCATCATGGAACTTGCCAGCTCATGATCGAGTGTTCGCAAAGCTCCACTTGATGTTCGATCCATTGTCGCTGTACACTGGCAGATGAGCCACCGTGACGGTCTCGTCTTGTAGTCTCCTGGCAATGGCACTCATGGCTCGCTCGCAAGAAGCATGGGACCAATGGTTGTATAAGGACTAGCGGAAGTTGAGTGATTGAATGTTGATTTGGATGAAGGAGCCACGACCAGGGCACTGAACTCGAGACTTGGACCTCAGCCGGTTTTGTCGTCAAAGATGGATGTATCGCTTCAGAAACGGAAGTGGACATAGATTGCCGCCCAAGCTCCTGCCGACTCACAGGTCTGGAGACTACAACAACGATCGACAGCTTCATCTCTGCCATGTGGCTATGATTCGACTAACCTTGTTCGCAGCCACCACTCGTCCGGTTCTCGATGAGGTGAAGCTTTTTGAAACACGAGCTGTGAAATGGACCCAGAAACGAGAGACTGTCAGTGGCGTCTCACCTTTGTTGTCCGTTGGTGTTTGAATAGTTTTCTTGGTCGGAGTTTCTCCCACATTTGAAGGTCGACAAGTAACATCTGCTGGTCGCCCTCCGCACATCGCCATACCTCGCCGGCGGTGGTGGTAGGGCTGGCAACGCATGCAAGGCAGGATGTCGTGGAGAAGGAGGAGAAGACTGAAGTGTTCCTTCGTGGCCTTCTTGCGAGCTTCGAATTTCTTTTGCTTCTTCTGCTTTCGTTTCACGATCTCGGACGCTAATGATCCAGTCTCAACGGTAGACCGTGTCGATATCAGCATCAATGATTCAAAGGACCTACTTACTCGTAACAGACTATTCGCCTTCTTCATCAACTTCGACTTCGTGGCGCCGTACGAAGTCCGCAGTAGTAGGCCTGCTACCAATCTATGCTATAGCAGGCATCGCGTAAGTCGCGGCTGGACACAATCGTAGTGGTGCGGTGCACGGGTTGCAGGCAGTGGAGGTGGTGTCTAGCTGTTGTAGTCCCGCTCCAGCGGAGGTGGTGGCGGACTGATCATCCACTGCATTGTTGTGCTTTTCTACTGTACAGCTATCGTACAGTCTTCTCTGGTATCTGTATCTCGTCTCCAAGGCCTTCAGAGTCATCCCATGTCGTCGCACAGCAGCCGAGATTGGCACGTCTAGACATGCAGGAAACTTGATGTAGGAGCCTTGCCTCGTGGTGGTCCAGCACAATCCTGATTTGAGACGGCAGTTTTCGAAGGCTTCGCTGTGCTTTGACGAGGTCATACCCCGGAACTGCTCTCCGTGCAACTTGATAGCCATGCTCACTGCTTCACAGACGTACGCTGCAATGTGCTGCGCCTCGGCGGAGCGACCAAAAGATTACGACGTCTCTTGGCGTTGGTGTCTCCTCTGGATATGCCGGGCTCCAGCCCTGGACCGAAGCTTCTTTGCACGCGCTCATTGCGGTCGGGGTGTCTGAAGATAGCTGAACGACCCTTGCTTTACAGGTAGTCGTCGAGCTTGTCGACAGCGATGCGGCTGTTATAGAAGATGATAGCCAGCGCGAGCTCTGATTTGAAGAGCAAGTCGTAACTCACCTGAAGCTTGATGTACTCGTTGGCGTATACGCGCTCCCGGAGGGTGTTCTTATGAGCCTCACCGGCTCGCCCGCCCTTGATGCAAGTTGGAACAAGATGGGAGGATGGCCACCAGGATATGGGCCCAGAAATGATCCGTGCGCGTCAACGCAGGACGATGTTCTTGTGTGCTTGACCGGCCCGCCCGCCTTTGACGCAGGTTGAAAGAAAATGGCAGAAGAGGCCATCAAGATATAGGCTCAGAAATGGTCCGTGCGCGCCGACGCAGGACGATGTTCTTGTGTGCTTGACCGGCCCGCCCGCCTTTGACGCAGGTTGAAAGAAAATGGCAGAAGAGGCCATCAAGATATAGGCTCAGAAAGGGTCCGTGCGTGCCATTGATCCATAATATTGGCAGCAGTAGATGCCGGGCAGTGTGAACTTATTCCTCAATTCTTCGATGAGCTGAAGTGTTGATGCTTCCATACCTGAGATCTGAGTGCACTTTTGACTCCTCGGCAGTATCCGGCGTCAGATAGCTTGATGGCCCTGTATGCAATCGTTGCTCAGTATTTTACGTCTGATGAGAATGGCAGTATCTGCTTACGTCGACCTCTTCTGGTCAGTCGTGAACTCAATGTTCTCCGGTTTGACGGCCCTGTCGATTCCTTCTTCACCAACTTCCGCGTTCATCATGCTTTCTGACGGGGTGTGCTCTCATCGGTAGTATCGAATTGGGTGCGACAGTCTTTCTGTCCTCCAGCACCATGGACATCATCTTGCTGCGCAGCTGCTCGATGCATGCGTTTCGTGGTGCGCGATGTGCTGGCTGAGAATTATCGCCCGAGGATCACGAGGAAATAGCTTTGGCGCAGTACATCGTCGTGTCTGACGACGTCCTCGGACGAAAGGACAGCTTGGAGACCATGTCCTCGCGACCAGTGCCGAAGCTTCAATCAGCTTCCAAGTTCTTGGCCGGCAGCCGCGACGGCTAGATGTTGAGCAGTGCAGTGGTCTGGTCCAAATCTTCCAAGACAAAGCACTAGTGTAACAGGAACAATGGCCGAGTATGGCGATACCAGGGCGAGAAACAAGTCAACAAGACACAGCGTACGCCAAGTATTGATCACCTAAACTGAAATGAGCTCTTCACATGTCGGTCTCTTACTGCTTGAAGTCGTGTAGTGCGGCCAACGCCACCATCGACGCTTGATGGAGGATCTCTGGCAAATTGAGCGTGTCTTAATGCTTATAGCATACGTTGAGTCGAAGGAACTTGGCTCGAGCATGGGGAAGTTGGACCATGGGCAAATCGGATCTTTTCTGAAATGGATGCCTTCTCAAGCCGCTTCTCTTAATGGCGCGAGTGTACTCTCCGCTGTGTCGGGAGTCAAGAAACACTATTGTAGCTGGCTTCAGGGTCCAGGGCTGTCAGTCGGAAGGTGGCGTTTGCGCCTGCTTGGGCAGAGGGCTATAGGTGGGAGCGCTCGCGTTGAGGTTCTTGTGCTGAGCAGACGAACTTCGTCAAGTCTCGCTACTGAGTGCGCAGTCTGGTCCGATTGTTCTGGGGGACTTGTTGTCGTCCATCAACTCGCTCTTGCCCTCGACCTTGACCTGGCCATCGCTTTCCTTGGCGACGCTTTCTCCATCGCCTCAGAGCCTAACGTCTCCATGCGATTCGTCATTCGCAAGCAAAGGAAAAGCAGGGCCGGGTTCCGCGGCGTCATTGTACTTGATGTCGGTAGCATTCCATGTTGGAGCGGAGACCTCGGCGCGGTGCGGTTGAAGGAGCCGCGGTGGAGGGAGAGCTTTCACCGTTCCGCGCGTTGCCAGTGTTTAGGAGATGGCGCCATCATTGATCAAGCTGCGTATCGCAGCCGGTACCCCGTGAGTTGTGGTTGTGGTAGCCAGGGCACGGGTACAAAACCATCGCGCAACTTCCGTTCGAAGGCATTGCGGAATTTGTGTGACTGCATGCTGATCAATGCATTGGCACCATTTGAAACCTCAAGTTGGTTGTGGTACTGCTGTCTCGGTCAGGTAGAGCACCTGATGTTGCACTGGAGATCACATCGTCGATGCTACACCGAGGGTGCTGCCTATTTTCTCATTTCAATGGAGGTGCGTACTTTCTTGCTCCGTGAGCCTGGAGAGTTCGGAATGGCGGATGACGCAATGCTCTGACAGTCTAACTCCAAGATCTGGAGCCTGAAGTGCCATTTCTGACGTGACGAGCTGGAGCGCCGCAGAAAAGCACCACGACGTTTGTGTTCAAAAGCAAGGTCACTTTTGCAAGATATCAGATGAAATGTAAATATTCGTATCCATTGTGTTCTTATCATTGTCGCGACTACTTCTAGCCACGCAGAAGTGTTGTTGTCTTCCAGTCTTGGAGAGCATGGGGAGAGTCGGAACGTCGGACGATGACGTGGGGCACTGACAAGCCGACTCCCCGAGTTGGAGCCCAGGTGTCAGACCCTGGAGCCAGCTTGTCAGAGCACCACAACACTGCCGAACTGGTCCTGCGTTTCGCGCCCCTATGATACTGAATTCTGAGAGTAAAAGCAAAGAACTGAAGTGAGGTAGTAAATATTGCATACACCCGAGAGATCTATCCTTGCGTGCAATTAATGTGCTTCCACTAGTCGATATGCTAGTCTGGTTCCCGTAGCGACGAGATCTCACGGGAGAACTATCTCCCGGCTGTCCTGGCGAGGCTGGCTTCTAGGACCCACCATTCGTACTACGACATCGACAAAATGTTTTGCATAGATGCTTGTGTGTGTGAAACTGATAGCTGCTCACTGATTTTAGGATTTGGTGTCCGCAGATTGTGTAGAAACCGAAGTGCATGTGTGCAAGATCAGGTCTGACAAGCTGGCTCTGGTAAGCAGGCTCCTGAACCTGGAAGAAGAGGGTCTGTGCACTGAGGGTGTTATCCGAGATTTCAGCTCGGCTGAATCTCTCCCCTTCGCGCACACACACCCTCTGCAGGCGGCAACAACAACCATTCACCCACCCGCCCGCACCGTTGTATTTAGCATGTGATAGGGTCTTTAGATAGTGCGCTAAATGGCAGCGATTCGGCCTGCTTGGTGAGCGGCTGGCGATCACATGCCATGAACAGCCGCTCACGTGCAGAGCCTGGACCCTCCAAGCACCGTTTAGTCATTCATTTACGTACCCGTTGCCGTTGTTGCCGCCCTGGAAAGCACAGAGCCCAGGTGTCAGAGCATTATTGCGTCACTGACAACCTGGCTCTTCCCTAGCGCACGCTTTCCCATTCGCACACTCGTGTCGGACACTCAAAAGGGCCAAACGCCGACTTTTGACGACAACTTCAAATCGCGATAACACTGCAACGCAAGCTCGTATCAGAAAAGCGAAAAGTGCAAATTGTTCGCAAGACTCGCTTCTATTAGAGACAATCCAAAAAAACCTGCTCTTGCTGCGTTGTGCTGCTGTCGCAATCGAAAAGCCGAAATTGTGTCCTGGACCTTTTGAGTGTCTGCCGCGAGGCACACAGCGCACGCAGACTTTTAAACTCCGAGGTCGTGATCTTTCTAACATCGAATGTTCAGTACATACCGACAACAGCGTTGTATCTTGCGGAGAAGTGGTGCACAGGCGTGCGACAAATCATTGCGCACACGTCTGATTGATCTGTCCCTCCCAGTATGGCAAATGTGCACAACGCCTCGCGCAATGCGCCCGGGGACGCGTCGCTTCTGCTACCCGTCCCATCATGTCGCGAAGCCATGGCAAAAAATCGCCAGTCGCCGCGACACCGCAATCAAGACGCTGATTTGATGCGTGCGTTCTCCATTCACCGTGCCGCTCTATGAGGAGGTGACCGGCGAACAGGTGTTGAGGGGAACGGCCAACGCTGCTGGAGCAACCACATGTCGGCTGCCACTTTCATTCGGACCCTTTCTTCAGACCTCGCATTGCCGACTGTCCATCGATGATGTATCAATCTCACATCTTCACAACTCCTCTCATCATGCCATGCTACGACACAACATCTGAGTCTGCATAACCCCGAGCTGAACGGCCATTACAAGCCGACGCGAACACATACAGCATATTCGGCTCCTGCCATCATTCGATCGCAAGAACCTTACGACAGGCTACGACAACGCGCTCGTGCTCTTGCGCAAAGCTCGCCGCAGGCATCTCACCACATATGGCACACGCTTGGAGATCAAGAAATACCTACATCAGAATGCCGCGGACTTGAGCAATGCGCCCGAACAGCTGGTCGAACAGAAATTTCAAGCATGTAGCAAGCAAGCTCCAACCCTTGATCGCGTACATAAGAGCGCCATGAAACCGGCACACTTGATCATCTGGTGCACCCCCAGCCACGATGGTCATTGTCCTGGTGCCAATTTCGCAGATGGTCTACGATGGGAGGCAAGGATTTCGCGCGGGTGCTGGCGTCGCTCAATCAATCTTGATCGAAGAGCGTTCCAGGAACATGAACAGGTGTCGGAAGAGCATCATGGATCGTAAGAGCCCTGAAGTTCTGACGCAGCCAAGTATTTCAAGACCCATTCCAATGGGCGAACTGCTATATGGTAAGCACGCTCTGTCGATGTGAAAGGATCGTACGACAATACCACGTGTCGGATGTATCACGGACGCGCCTGGCAGTGCCATTTCGGGAGTTGCGAACACTACACCAGGCCAGACCGCATCCGCGAACGTTCATGATCAGAGCTTGAATCGCGCGTACGCTGCTGTATGAGTGCCTCAGCAGTCCCGACACAGGAGATATCCTTGGAACAGGAGAGAGTCAAGACGATGTATCCGAAGCAAGAGTGGGTCATTGGTGACATCAGAGCTGGAACTGAGGCGCGAATGGTGGGCAGACACAGTGCAAGGAGCTCGGAAGTACCAAGGAACTGGAGGAGGGATGCACTGGGAGATGAGGAGAAGGGTGATTGCATTTCTACGTGATAGCAAGAGTGGGAAGTTCAAGCCAAGAGAGGACAGGCGGCGTGAGTGTGGAGGGCAAGGATGAGACATCAGAGCGCCTGGGAGATGGCGCGGGTGCTGGCGATGGTGCCAGTATCCCCGAAGGGCAAGATGGAGAGGGCGACCATGACGAGGACGATTCCAGAGAGAAGCAGCATGCTTCAGAATGACCCGAGCAGGCGCCAGACGCAAATTCGGATTTAGCAGGAGCGGAGGTCATTTCAGATTCCGGTCCTGGTGCACAGAACACCCGCCTGGATGGCCAATGGTACGTTGCTCACACTGCCCAGTGTTGCAGATGGTCTGCATCCGTAGGCACCTTCATCTTGCTTGGCTTCATCCGTCTTGACTTCTTCTCATACGAAGACTTGTGTTGCTGCATTTGTCGTGAGACTTCCGATAAGCACTGCCACGAGCAGACATCGACTCCGATCGAAGGTCCTTCATGGTTCATTCCGAGCGCCAGGTCGTGATCGCATCGCTTCTTGTGTGGTCAACATTCTCTTGGGCGAGCATCAACGAAACTTTACGATGACACATGTGGCTTCGCTTCCTATTGAGTGAATAGACGGGTTGGATCAAGATGCAGCATCTTTTGTCCGATCGCCACTGGTCGACATTTCCCAGGTTGTGCCCCTACTATCCGCAGGACTTCCAGATGCAGAGCATTCCCGGTCTTTTGATCCAGGCTATACTGGGAATGGCTGCCAATTCTACCTATTGTTTCCTTTCACGAAGCGATGTAGCGAGCTCACTAAGGGCTAGGATCATCGAGTTCGTGCCATGAAGTCGCCAATCTGCGAGAACGGTTTCTCTTCCGGCCAATCCTTTATTGGCGCTTCAGGTCATGCTCATCATGTGCCAGGGTGGGCTAGTCCGTGCTACCACACTGACCAAAGGTGATCAGTCCTTAATTGACTCTTTCCTTCCCGTTTGGCTTCGAAGTGAACGTTCCATTGATGATTGGTCTCGCACGCAACACCACCCATCAAATGCAGATGTTGGATTTGTTTCTGCCTCGAACATCGATCCTGGATCCTACCACAAGTCCACGGAGCTTCACCTTCAACTTCGAACCTGGTCCTGCCTTCATCAATCGATACATACTGGAGGGACCAGCTGGCACCTGCGTCGTCGGCAAGCCGAGGGTTGCTATCAGATGGTGGATACGGAGCACAAGAATGACAACGTTCGGCTGAGTACCTGACCTTTTTCTAATAGAATCGGCCAGTGTTCGTGCCATCACTGCGTTCGCGTCCATGCCGTCCTTGGTTACTCGGAGATTGGCGTTCGACGACGAAGAGTGCCGATGCTGCTCAAGCATCTGCTTGGAAGGCTGATGGCGGAGCTGAACCCGCTCCAACTGCTTATATTTGAGTGCTCTGTCTGAGACTGCCAACGTCGGCTTTGCGGCTGATGGTTGTAGTGCTCAGCATCTTCCGCGTGATCAGCGCCTTCGGCTTACGCACACATATGACATGATCCTCATGGGCCAGCATGCATCCTGAAGCACTACACAGTGGCAGTTCTACCACTTCTTGAGATGCATCGAGATACCTCGCGGCTGCCAGAAGAATGAGAGGCACGAAAAGCAGAGAAGATTGTGCGACAGCTGTGCAGTGGCAAAGCAAAAAAGACGAGGAATCGTACACAAAGGCAGCGGGCCTCCATTACGACCAATGCTTAATTCTCCAACATTCAGCAGTACCCGTTTCAGAAAGTACGGCAATGGCGGTGGTGGCAGTGGACGGGACATTTGCTGCGGATGGCGTGCCTATTGGCGATCGACACAGGGCTGGAGAGGCAATGCACAACACACGTAACCAATTCTTCCACAGAAACTGCTTGTTCCTTCGGCCAGTCGTCGCCAAATCCAGCATCGCCGCCTTGCGACTCTTCGACGCAGCAATATTCGAGCGAAGCAGGGGACATGCATGGTGCTACGAAAACTTGCCTCCAGGTTTGCTGTATTACCTCCTCCAAGTATTGGGCAGGGCGCTCGAGAGGTTTATTGTTGTCCTGGCCCGGTGCATCAGTCTCGTGGTTGGCAGCTGGCAACGACTACGAGCTACAAAGCACAGACAGTGACGTAATGTTCTGACAAGCAGGCTCCCCAAACTGGAGCTTGGTTGCCAGAGCACAGCATTATTCACGACACATCAACGGTCACCCTTCCTCGAGCAAGATGGGCGTCCTTGAGCTCGAGCTGCTTTTGAAGTCCGGAAGAAGTGTCAAGACCCTGGGACTCGGTCCTTCTTCTTGTTGCGACATCGACCGCCCAAGCCTGGTCGCGCTTCTGGACAGTCGTTCCTACTGGACAGAGAGCGAGCGGAGCACGACATCGGTAGGCGGAATGCTTCGCGCGGTGCTGAGCCCAAGGCGTTTAGATGACATGGAAGATTTGATTGATGGCGCACCTCGCGCCTGCCAGATTGGAAGCCGATAGCATTGGTCAGGAACGTGCAACCGGGAAGAGCTGAGGTATACCAAGCGTATGCAACAGGAAAGAACTCAGCGTAGGATGGATGGAATCGAGAGAGTGAGATTAGGCCTATATGACATCGAATCATTCTCATGGTAGGCCGGCATACCATCATTTCGTCCTTGATTGGCTACAGGAAGACCGCAAGTAGGAGCATGAAGCTCGTAAGTCCACTTGCTGCAGGATGTGGAAGCGACTGACCGGCCAGGACCCAATTCTGTTTTCTCTCGTGCTACTGGGAAGGAGATGGCATTCAAGCAACGAGCTGAAAGCAAAGTTAAGGTGCCCGCAGACGCGCTTGGCTACTACGAGGAGCGTAAGTCAGCAATGATGAGGTCCGCTATCGGATTTGACGATCATCACGCTCGGAGATGAAGACAATGCATCGCTTTAGCAGGCGATAAGTACCCATTCGCCAACACGATGCTCGGAGCTGAATCACCCGTGGACTTTTCAATCCCCGCACGCGACGACAAGGATACCACATGGCGCTCGGTTCGCTCCTTCAGGGTGGTACATGGTCCTTCAGAAGCAGGCAGGCAATCGTTCAAATTCACGTCTTTGCCATTGAGAACCAGTTTCCCAAACGACAAGAGTTCCGTTGCACCAGTACGGCTGTGGCAGAGCGCACAACGCAGGTAGCCGCGTGTTTGCAGCGTACAAGGTGGTAGCAGCACCACTGACCTGCCGTAGGACCGTCTGCATCGAATTCGTCTTGGGCATCATCATGCCCCAAAATCATGGAGCTCCTGTAGACTTCACATGAGCTCCATTGAACCTGACACGTCAAGTACGGTCCGGCTGCCTCTCCTACCCGGGACTTCTCCTCGACGATAAGATCGTCACTCCCTGTTGAGCTCAATGCCAATCCGTTGCAGCAGCACATTGCGCAGATGTCGATGGACAAGATGAAGTCCATCGTCACATCCAAATTTGCACCAAATATCAAGACCGGGACCTCCGGCGCAGTTGGGCTCGCCTCCTTCCTCCGTGCACAATCCGATCCCGAAAGCAAGAGAACAGGACTCTTCCAGTGCAGCAAGATTCAGACAGAACTCTTCAACCATGGTCCGCACAGTGGAGAAACCGTGAGGCCTCATTTCAAGGGAGTTCCACCACCTTCGTTGAAAGGCGGCGTTTTTCGCGCACGCTGATGCAATAAGTCAAGAATTGATCCATAGTTCCGGACACTATGCATCAGGACGTGCGCCGATGAGGTATAACGATCGTGGCTGGAAGTCGATCAAGAGGATGATGATGCCAGCGAAGACAGGGCGTTAGATGCATTGATTGAAGCTGAGTGATGATGAGAGTTGATCAAAGTATGGATGAAGATTGCGAAGTAAGACTCGAGACTCGCACAGATCGGATGATTGTAGCTGTGGCCGAGAAGAAAGAGCACAGCAGCGTAGGCCACACCCGCTTTATGGCACACCTGGACGAGTATAGTAGCTCCATGCGCGATGCTTGGATACAGTCGACAGTGTCGCTCAATTGCAGCGAAAAGCGGAAGTTACATGCTGCATCGGCATTCCACAGTTCTTCTGATTGTGCTGAGAAGGACGGACACGAAAGCTGGACAACTCACAGCAGCGGCGCATTCACAAGCTATGGAACCACGTTTTCTCCTCCTGGCTCCTTTCGCTCTTGCCCCGGCTCTGAGCCCTGTCAACATCACTCGCATGACGGCCCCTCTTGTAAGAGCAATGGCGGGAATGGACAAGGAGATTTCCACCTCGACCTTCGAAGCCATTCATTCCATCGCCCAGACCATTGCCTTTGCACTGCGGCTTCTTGAATTCATCTCCAACCACGACTGCATCCTACATCTTCTCGCCCTCGTGTCAACCATTGCTACGATCCGGTCCCTATCGGCATCACTTCCAGAGTCGCGAATCTTGCAGGAGCAATGGCAGGAGGAAACAGCCCAAGACCAGCGCCACCTCTCAGCCATCCATTCCATACCGGATTTCGAACGACCGGGCCCTTCCCACTCGCAGCATCAAGCATCCTGGAATCTCTGCCGAAACCCTTCCCAACATCTCGCTGTGGATTTGTTGCTTGTCACTCTTGCTGCCCTCAAGCCGATCGTAAGCCAAGTGTCGAGCTTTATCGAGTGACCTTTGCCTGCAGAGAAGACGACGGTATGGGCTGTTGGGCCGAGAGATTCGAAAATTGGAAGCACCTCTAGAAGGGAACCATCTTGTCCAAAGCAGTGATCATTACAGAAACGTCAGCGGAGGGCCAGGCTCCCATATGATCACCACATTGATCTGCTGGGAGTGGAGGACCAGCGCTGTGGTCGACGGAGTTGCGCTCGATTCGCTGGTCGCGGTATTGTCCAAATTTGAGCCAGATATGGCTGCTCTGGCTGCTTGAGTCACGCTTCGAATTTGTCAGTCGTCGAGAGTTTGAGCTTAATGTTGTGCAGTCAGACGACAAGTTTCCTCAAACCGGCTGCTTCAAGAGAGGCTGTGCCTGACTTTCTTGGTCGGAGGTATTGCGCGCAGACTCCGCCTTGAACCACAACGTAAAGAGACCGCGCCGAGGGTGGCCTAGCCGAGAAGACGAAGAAGATGGAGCAGTAGCCCTGGTTGAAGATCTGGCAGTTGGCAGTGTCACTCTGGACGTCTAGGTCGTTTCGCAGCAGCTTCAGCACCTTGCACAGATCAGCGTCGACTATACGGCGATAAAATCTACCGCTTGCTTGTGGGAACCAGCAGCGTGGAAATCCTTCATGTCCATTCTCGGCGATCTCGGCCACGTTCTCCAGGAAGGAAGCAGTGAGCTCTTCATTGTTCTGTGGCAGCTTGAGTGACTTGGAGCCGGCAAGCAATTGACGATCGAAAGGAAGCACCTCAACAAAGTCCGGCAGCGGCATCCGGTGCCTCCACACATCATCAGCATTCGCACGACGCTCTGCCTTTAGCATTTGCGGCATCACGCTCTCAAGTGAAAAGCGAAACACGAAAAGAAGAGAGCAGAGTCGATTTCAGATATGCGTCTTCTGAAGCACCCGAACGGCCATTTCTTCTATCCGGCTGTCGGTCCTCCACCATACTTACCTTCAGCAGATGATACCACTTCCTGCAGCTCACACAAAGAATGTTCGGTCGCGGTCTCGTAAATTACTATTCATAGACTTGCCGCGTCAGCCAGCCCAGCTGAGCTACATCGTGACCATCGCGTACGACATCGGATATTGCATACCCCGATCAACGCAGCTGCCAGCTGAAGCTGCACCTCGCCTCAAGTCCTCGCTTCACCATGATCCGGAGCCTTTGCGCGCCAGGCTTGATAAGAGCCTGAATAGACATATTGGGACATGGATTGCGAAGAGCGACCATGCCTGCGTACCGCTACGAACCACTCAGCGCGCCTTGCACTCGTAGAAACCAGATCCGACTGCTTTCCCTCCGGGCTGGAAGTAGCGAGGATAGGGTTCAGATCAGGCTCGAGCATCACAACATTGATGCGGCGGCATCCACGGCGACTACGTGCAGTCCTCCAAGCTATGAGGTACTTTCATATACATGGGGAGATGATAGTCAGTGCAAGCAACGGATTGATGTCGAGATGGGCAAGGATCTCGCATGGCTAGAGATCTACGACAGCCTCTTCGTCATCCTCCAAACCCTACGTTTACCTCGCCAAGATCGGAGACTTTAGATAGACGCGATCTGTATAAATCAAGATGAAACTTTAGAACAAGCTAGAATAGAGAAAAGCTAGCAGATACCCATTATGCACAAGGTTTTCTCTGCAGCATCGAAGGTCTTGATTTGGCTTGGACTAGGGAAGGACAATAGCGGACTTGCTCGTACTACCCTACACGTCCTTGGAGAAGGTTTCACCTTCGATCATTCCACGTACGAGATGGAATTTCAGCCCAGCGGCAACGAATCTGTGGTTCTATGGAACGACTCAATCTCCACTCAAGCTGATGCGTTATGGAACAACTGGGCCATAACCTTCTCGTATGGAAGTGAATTTACCAAGCCGTCACCACTTTTGAGCAGGCCTTGGTTCACTCGAGTTTGGATTGGGCAAGAGGCTTTCGCAGCCTCGGATGATAGCATTGTGATGTGTGGGCCTGCGGCCATCAGTCTTTATGCTTTCAGGAATGCGCTGCAGGCCATCACCATGAAAGGTCTCGGTACTGGAAGTCCTGATGATGAGCACAACCTCGCATGTATGACTCTAGCCGTCTCCGTCTTTAATAAGGGTCAGATGTCCGTCTTGGATATGCTGGAACGTCTTCGACAAGCACAATGCCGGAAGCCCCAAGACAAGGTATATGGCTGCTTGGGAATGATGGAGTTAGCAGACAACTCAGACTTTGTGAGAACCATACCAACGAACTATCCAAACACAGTTGAACTCTTTACACAGCTTTGCATACAATATCTAGCATGCTTCGGCTTAGTCGGATTTTTGAACCATGCCGGCCTCAGCCAGAGATCCCGCCTAGGCGGACCGTCGTGGATGCCGGACTGGACCGCCGACTGCGCACCATTGACCCTCAACCTAGAATTTGCAGTATCACACGCTGTGTACGCAGAAGCTTTCTTCGCGGGAGGGATATCTTTACATGCAAAAGGCGTCATTGCAGCAAAGATCAGCCACGCTGAAACACTTGATCAGACAGGCGAAGGAGGTTCCGGTGCAATTCACTCCCTCGCGCAAATTACAAACCGGCATATTCGATCCAATGATGTATGCAAACTTGAATCATTCACTTTTGCCCTCGGTATATTCTTGCGTTGGCATCGCGTTCCATCCAATAGGATCGCAATTTATCGCGAAGACTTCAAGACTCTCTTATCACTCATCGTCTCGGCCACGGGATCGATGCCGCCTTCTGTTGATGCTAAACTGCTTCAAGGAGGGAGGGACTCTTTTCACATATTCATTGAGTTGGCCAGTTTTCTGCAAACCCACCATTTCCCTCTCATATTCACACAAGATGGCCGTCTTGGGATCGGACCTGCCGGGACACAGCCAGGCGACATCATCGCTGCTATCCTTGGCTTGGACAATCTTGTTGTTCTTCGATCCGCGGAGAGTCCAGGAAGGTATCGTCTCGTCGGCCCAGCCTGTCTCCATGGCATGAACTGGGGAGAGGCCCTGCTCCGCCCTTTACCTGACGGAACTATCGTAACGCCGCAAGAAAAGACTTACTTGCCCAACTACCACAATACGAAAAGTGGCGAGACGAAGTTTTGGGATCCGAGGATTGAATGGAATGTACTCGCGGCACGAGAGAACGAATCTGTAAAGACTATTCCAGCACCGATTGGCGAGCCTAAGAGAAAGGTACCGGATAGCGAGTACTTCATCAAGTATCACGGAGCAAGAGTTGTGACCATTGAGTTAGTATAGTAGACAGGGACTTGAGCGGAAAAGTCAGCGTCGTCACAAGTCTTTACGAGAGAATGATCTCTTACAGATCCGTTGACCAGACACCTCTGCTCATGATATTACTCGCTATTAGCCAGACGATGTCATATTTCAGCTGAATCCCCACAAATGCCTCGATGAAAGGTCAAATATCCACAATAGTACCCCGACTACGACAATGAGCGATTGGCAATAGCGTGCTCACCCGGACGATGCAAATGACGAAACAAAGTCATGAGGTTAGCTGGTGGTGATGTCAGGGATACTGGCAATCCAGAGGAAGTGGATGGGTGAAATATCATCAATGAAGTTGCTTTTGGAATGTCTGAAATTCAAGCGTGACTCTTGCTGAAGTAGTCTTGAACTCAGCTTCGAGAATGAATTGCGATCCATCGTCGAACGTCCGAGCTTTGATCTTTGATCTTCAAACTGAAAAAAAAAGTCGTTCTGAAAGACATGTCATTCCGAAAAAAATGTCGTTCCGAAAGAACTGTCGTTGTTGGAGAGAAAGAGTCTTTTAGGTCGAGAAATGCCCTTGTTGTTCTTCTTCCTCAAGAAAGGTCTCAAGCACCATGTGAGAGGCTGCAAGCAGACTCGTCACTTATGGGCCGCGGGGATGTTGCCGACGTTTTTTTTTGACGTCAGTGTCAAGACGTGTGCTACTCTTCTATTGATTAGGCGGAGAAAGTCCTCCCTATCCTTGGCCATCTGCTCGAGTGGACAACAGCTATCCGCAACGCTTGGCGAATCATGAACCTAGAGCCCATCTACCAACAGTATAGACATTTCATCCGGATGTGTATGACTTCTATGGCGTTTCAGCAACCGCTCTACCATGCCATACTACTTTCATTGATCACACCTACTCGATGGATGTGACCAACACTGAATATGGGTGGTGGTCTTCGTCGGCAACCTGGCGGGAAGGCCTGCTTCTGCGTAGAATGCCTTGGTTTCTTCATCTTCACTGCATGTACCTACCGGCGCGTCCCATAGTTCACTGGCCTCTACTTCCGGCCTGTCACAAACGGCGAGCTGGGTTGATCATAGTCAAAGTCGACGGCGACTCATCGGAACCGACCGGAGCTACTCGCAAAGGTCGTGGAAAGCCGTAAACGTTGTCGAGGTTGGCACGGAGCTCTGATCAAGTAGTGGCGCCAGTTGAGGCTTCTCCGGCGCTGGCTCATACTGGAGACCTGCGTGAATGATAGGTCTACATATCGCGCAAACCTCTGTTGGTCTGCTGTTGTGGCACAGCTTGAAGGCCGATTGAAATGTTTGCGTCTGCAGTGTCGTGAGCTGTGGTAGCCTTCTTGGCCAATTCAGTGTGATTATTGGACCGTCCATCGTGGGGACCTTGGGGCATACGGTCTTTGGCACATCACTTTTGGATCTGAATCATCTTGCTTGTGTTTTGTTGTGAATGTATTCGATGACCGATAGTTGTTGTAATTCTTGATCTGTCTTGCTGCCTGCCTGCCTAGAATCCAGCAGATGATTGAAGACCTGGTTGTTGACCTTTTGGCTGAGTCCACTGCCATCCAGCTTTCAGATCTTTGAGTCAGCCTCCCGCTTTACAAAAGAATGGAGTGTGGCAGGCGTTTGGGGTGCTTGATGAGGGTAGAGGCGGACGCTTCGAAACCTCAAATGAATAAGCCGCAGTGAGAGAAGGGACTGGAGAATTGAGAGGTGCCTCTGGCTGGTGAAGTGGTCGAGAACCAGCGGGAACCAATCGGTGCGACGAAGGGTACTGGAAGAACGTGAGGAGTTGCCCTTTTCCGAACACACTGGTGACCAAAGCTGACGATTGTACCAAGACCGTCTTGACCTTTGAGAGCGTGTCTCGAATTACCTGAGCCCGGAAGTTTGGCGAGGACGTTGTTAGTGATCACCTTCTCGGCATGATGAAATACCGAAGGATGGTAAGCAGGCAACGAGAGGAGGAATGTCGTCTTGAGCTATGCCATGCAGAAGTTGTATCGACAAGTTATCTTCTCCCACTCTTCGCCAGAACTCTGCTCTTTCCATCGATCGTGCAGTATACCTTCTCCTCGTAGAACTTCCCTTTGGTATGGCTCACGGTGAGATACGCCTCAACAGTCCTTGCGCTTGGGAAGTCTGCATCGAAACGTGCAACGGTGGGTCCTTTTTCGATGCGAATACCATTGCAACTAACAACTTGGTGTGGCGCATGTTTGTTCCTTTCCGGCTGATCACCAGGATAGCTTCTCTCCCGAGATCCTACAGTAAATGGTTCATCTCCTTATGCTTCAAGCTTTGAGCGCTGTGGTGCCCTCGGCAGCTTGCCATTCAGACTCGGATCCCAGGAAACTTCGACTATGCGAGCAGCAAATATAACACCTCCGAGCGCAATATCTTCAGCGCGAGACTGCCAACTGATCTTGACGGGAGGAGTGACATGACCGCTTTCCAACCTTGGGCTTGCACTGTACTCGTGTTCCGCGCGACTACGGTAGCGCGGAAGGAGAGGGATTCTGCTCGGAGGACGTCGATAGAGATATCTTAATTAGAGACAGCGGCGGCTCGTTTAGCGTAGCGAAGCGTTCCTTATATTACGACCGAGAGTCTCTTATATAGGCGCAAGGAAGAGAGGAACCGAGTCGAGTCTCTTACTATAGAAGATGGTGTTATGTTGAAGCAGTCGTAAAAGCTCGGACGTGAGATCGCAGCAAAGCTTGGCATTGGCGACGAGACCCTGCTTCCTACGGCTTCTCCTTCCTTTCCTTCCACAGCATCAACCACATACACCTTTGAATGACCCATAGCCTCGCTCTTGGAGGGCACCACAGCTCGTCGCAATGGATGCAGAGCGGGCGCGATCAGGCGGCGGACATGATCGAGCATGAAATGGAGGAGTTCAGCTTTCCAGCAGCGCGCAGAACGAGCACACCCGCTTCAATCTACTTTGCACAAACTACGCAATCGTGTCCTCCGCCCAAGCTATTGGGCTACACAAGTCTGATAGCGAGTTGCTGGCGATACTGCACCAGCGCCTGAGGTAGACATTATGATGACGCTTGATCGAAACAATGGAATAATGGGCTGCATTCATGCTTCTTCGGACAGCCTGCAATGGGGATGAGGTTCTGAAATTTGTGGAAATTGTCACTGGACCACTTGGAGAAAAAGAGGAAGCCGATGCAGTCTACAAAGAGCTTTGTCCGAGCCAAAGGAGTGGTCTTGTTGAGGCATAGACAACAAAACAGCATCGGACTACAACCATTTCACCTGCCGAACTTCTGTGAGCGTTCGCATCCCTGCTGTAATCTGTATTGCACTCAGTCAGCCTTCCTCAACGACAGCAGTCACAGCAACACCGACAACGCGAGCGCTGAAGCTTCCCTCGCGTTGGCTCAACCTACTGCCTGGACACAAACCGGATGTTTTGGGCTTCTGAATCGCCGAATCTGCAATGGCCTTCGCTCGCTCCAGGCTGGGATACGAGACAAGAGAGAAGACCTCCGCCGCTTCATCATGATCGCCGAGCGAGAAACTCGCCGTCCTGCGAGCCCGGATTGGCTCCAAATCTCAGTTTGGAGCACTTGGAAATCATTGGAAGTATAATACCTGTCATTTCTCGCTTCGGTCCGGTCGAACCCTTTTTTTCTGGTAAGATCATCACCCGACAAAGGGCCATCAATGCTTCGAGTAGGGTACTGGAGCAGCTGCGAAATCGTTGACCTAGATTGCGAACCTTGAAGCCTGGCGTTGCGGATGACATGACGGACTCTGGACTTTATCACAGCGACATTGAAATGACTCGCAGCCACGTCGAGAAGAGCGAGCGAGATTACAAAAGCCTACTGCACGGTCCGAACTTCACAATCTGACCACAAATCCGACAGTCGACGCATCGGACCAGCGCCCGTGGAGAACGCATACCACAACAATCACAACCATGGGTACAGATATGGCCAATCGAATTCACCTTCATGAAGACATGCCGGTATTTGGACGCAGCGCGAAGGCTCAGTGATTTTGATAACGACTTCGAGGGAAGCGAGGGAAGCCAAGATGAGCATGGAGCCGCTGTTCAACCATTCCAGTCGGCGAGGCAAAATGCAGTATCACAACAGCGCCCGTTGCGCTCAGCTACAACTGAGTCCTCGTTCGAACCGATGTCTGCACATCTTCTTGAGTACGGCATTTAGGAATTTTCCGCAGGAATCAGCTAGAAACTGCGACAGTGCATCCAGGACAGTTCAATTTTCGTAGGTCAGTGTGCCTGGCAGGACCAGACACAGCAGAGGAAGTTCTACTAGGCCATCCTCTCACTCTTCGCTATGAAGGACCCAGCTACACCTTGTCTACAGCGCCGGGTCAACTTGACTTCATTGCTCGACATCGTTCGCTTGCTGCGGTGGATCTTGCTTCGTCTACGTTAAAGTCAACAACCTCTTCATTTCTCCTCCTCGTGTCAAGCGCCATCTCCTCCTTCCCGCGACTCTTCTGCACTTTTCATCGCCACCATAATGAACGCACACGGATACTACTTCCTTCAGCACAACTTCAGCACTACGTTCAATGGTCGCAAATGTCCAGCGAGCGGCGCGAGACAGGTCAAAAACCATTTCCTAACACCAATTCACTGCCATTAAAGAGATCAAGACCGAGTCATCAGCCTCCATATCCACTATGATAAGACGGCTGAGCAGCGAAACATCTTGACTCCAATTGCTAGGCACACTGAGACTCATAGCAGGCTCTTCCAGCAGAATATCTGACTATTCCGGCTCACCACCAATAGCACACCAGAAGCGAGAGGATGCAGTGCACAGACAAATGACAAATGTATCTTTTGGTTGATGCTCGATACTGATGCGACTAACCCAGCGATCCAAATCACTCTCGCAATCACACCCGAATCGTGTCCGCCTACCTGCCGCTACGGTCCAAATGTCCCCATCGACGATTTGCAAAGCCTGAACATCAATGCGAGCACAAATGGCCTCCCACAGAGCAAGTTATAAGACGTCACCTGAGCGAAAGACGTCGTCCAACGAACTGGCTCTTTCCAAGAACACTGTTCGGCGAATCAGCCATCATCCGGAGGTCTGGTCTAGGAATCAATCAGCAATCAGCCAAGATCCAGATTTGGAAAGTCAGTCGGACTCCTCATCCACTTAATCAGGACGTCTTCCCTTGCGCTGCGGAACATGGTCGTAATCTTCCAGAAATGTTGAAAGTACTCTCCAGCAGCTCGATCAGCAAGAATCCCGTGTTTCAATGATCCTGCTCATTCAGACTGCGTAGCCTCTCGGTACAGAGAAGCTGGAGTGTGCGGTCTGCTCATCACGATCCAGATCCGGGGAAGTGAGAGTCCCTGGCTGCTCATCATCGAAAGAACGATACCCACGAGAGCCGACTTTGTCTGCTGAACCTTGTTACAGATTCTGAAAACCTTGAAGTATCCAATACAGTACACGTGGACCTCACCATGAAGAACATGCTCACGGCAGCTACGCCCTTCCGAGACAACAGGTCGATGATGTCTACAACATGTATGCTGCCATAGAGCTGGCAGACTGACCAGCGGGCATTGGGCTCCGAGAAGTTCTCCAAGCATCGCTGAACGAAGTATCGTATCACACCGGGACTTGTGGGAACACCCATGGTAGCGCCACAGTGTTCCTGGGAGCAACCACATGAAACGATGGGCACATGCTTGGCTCCTCCGTACAATCCCGTTATGAACTCAGAGCTTTCGTGGTGGAAATATGGATCAGAATTTCGACTCGACGCACGCTTCAATCTGCCCACTTGGTGTCTGGCGGTCTCGAAGCGACGCTCACTGGGTTGCATCAGGATGAGATCCATTCACTAAGAAATGTGACCGCGCCATGATTGGCTTGTTCAACTGCCCGATGTGGTAAATTTCTGGACGTGGCGTCTGCTAAGTTTGACGATCTCTCCACTAGCAGCGACGCCTTGCCTCGCGTACAAGTCAAGGGAGATCACTGAAGTCTGGCTCTTCGTCAAGCAAATACCCATGCGGACGCCAGAACCATCTCGACCTCCTGTTATGCCAGGTCATACCAGTTCTGGGCGGACACTGAGCATCTCAACGCCCGCCCAGTCCGGAGGGCAAGCGACGTTGCAGACTTAACACTGCTTGAACCTGGTCCACTTACTAGGAGACCAACTCTTCAGTCTCACCTTAGCCATTGCCGTCGCCAACTGGTCCATGAGCATGGCTGAAATTGATGGATATCCATTTGGTGTTACTTTTTCTCGCATATTACGATGAAGGAACATTGCGCTTGCTCTTCCGAGCCTACGATAGCTTGTTGGTATTTGTGGATTCTGAGATCCAGCTGAATCTGCTCAAGTCCCTGTGACTGTCCGGTTTTGGTTACCGTTCCGAAAATTTGGGATGGGAAGAGCTGCGGTCCTCATGTTGCCCGATTGTTCGCCTCCTACATGAACGATCAAGGTCCTGCCTGGAGCTCAGTATGGATCTTCTCCTTCTTCGACCACAATGACTCCCGCGCTATCAACCGCTACTTGTCCACTTTGCCCATCGAGCCACTTCTGGTTGCAGGCAAAACAGGCCCGGTAGATGTCTCGGCCACCGGACCTTGACTTGATAGAAAACTGATGCGGCTGCTACGACCATGCTCCACGGGTTCAGGCTCGTCACCCGCATGATGGCCTTCATCAGTGACCGATACGGAGGATGCGCGGCTCGCAGCATCGACTTGCAAGCTGGAGTCGAATTTCTTTTGCACTGGCATCTTCGAGGTACACGAATGTTCCAGCAGAGGACTTCATCCCGTCATTAGGTGACTTGGGCATTCTGATCAGCCATGGAAGAGACAGCACATACGACAGTCTTGGCAACATCTCCACACCCGTCGTCAGGAGGCTCTCGTCATCCGTCTTGATGTATTTAGTATAGCATCGGCCACCGGCCGGATGACTCAAACACTCTCCTGACCTGCCAATTCCTGGAGATTTGTCTTTGAGCAACGATTGCAGCAGTCCGGTGCCGAATGCGTGGGGCAACAGGATGGTGGCCAGTTCGGATCGCAGTAATGTCAAGGAAGGCATTGAAGACGAGTGGCTGATGTCATGCTTCAGCAGAGCACATGGTTGGACAATGGAAAACGCACAAGGGGTCTCGGCATACCACTATCACTGAGCCTTGCGCTACCAGATCTACTTGGTAGGCCGAGAGCATACCCCCTCCAGACACGCCTGCGTCTCAAATAAGAGCTCGCGGATCTGCTACGCCGGCCTCCAGCCTCGATCTTGGTCAGTCTATCATGCCAATGGAGTCACCTTATCAACGTCAATCGTCACTGCTCAAGAGGCCTTCAGAAGACGACATCCTCAGCATGCCTAGCAAGCGACGTATCGCCGCTATGGAACGCTAGCTCAATGAGATGCTATCTGTCAAGACTGCGAGCACTGCCAGCCTACTCTACCAATCTGACGACAAAAGTCGCAGCCACGATACGTTCCCGTGATCTTTGCAATGGACCAGGCTCCTCTTCTTTTCGTACGCCAAAAGAGACCCGGGTTGGGGATCTCATTGACACGGAAAGTGATGGTGGAGCTTTTGAAAGCCGGAGTTTTCGATGCCTTCATGAAGAAAATGCTATGGATCTGCTTTCGGATAACGTCAGGGACGAAGGAAGTATTCAACCAGTAGTCGAGCTTATTAGTATCCTCAATGTCAAGATGATCTTGCAACTCGGTGATACGTTCGATATTCACAAAGCGTTCTACGAAAGTTGATTGCACAGCACCGGCAATTCGTGCTGTCCTCTGGTAGCTGGCCACAGTCTGAACCATGGCTTTATTCTACAGCAGTATATATGCCTATCATCGAGCTCACTCTTTCGTTCGTATTGGCAGCGACAAACATCAACATAGATGAAAGTCACGGTATGTCTACTCGAAGGTTCGATCGTCTCAAGCCAACTATCGATGCCAGTGAGATGCTTTCCCCGATCTCCACGAAAAGGCTGTCCCATGAGCGCGAGCGGCGCAAAGTCAACGACCAGCATCTGGACCAAAGACGGATCTCTTCACCCTTATATCAACAATGGGTCGATATTCAAGCTGAGTCATTCGTCGGTCGTTTGAGTGCCACCATCAACAACCGTCACTTTCGGAATGTGTCCTCAAAGCCTGATGTCGTTCTGCAAGTCGTCATTTTTGTCATGAGAGTTCAAGATTGCAGATCAGCCATCGACGCTATCCGACCAGACATGTCTGCAACGAAGTCGCCGAGGAGTACAAGGTCGAGCACAACGGCAATCAGGTACCAGCTGCGTAGAGACGAAGTCCCGCTATAACGTCAGCTGCTGTGTCATTAGACCTTTCATGTCAGTTCTGAAGCAGCTCACAAAGCATCGGCTGTCAATTACTAAGGCATAGAAGAGCCCTCGAAGTTGATATGAGATCTACGAAACGACCACAGCATTACCAGAACAGTGTCATTATCACCGTCGGCCAGCCGTTCATATTCAGCTTACTTCGATAGCTTGGAGCTCAGCATCCTCTCCTGATGCCGCAGATATCCCTCCTCCCGGTTGAAGGATACCAGATGTGGCACTCTCAATATGGTGAAATACCTGCTCACACGGTTCGAAGTCAGTCAACGATGACCAAGGGAGAGATTGACGATGCCTTGTCGGCTTGCACGAAAGAGCCTTAAGCCAAGGAGGAATATTCCACCATGAGCTATCTTCCGCGTGCTGTTGCCTGTGTTTAAGCCCAGTCAGGCGGGATATGAGACGGCGTGGCACAGCTATTGTTTGCTCCTTTTCTTGTTCAAAGATCGGATCTCTATCTGCTCATATGCTGATTCATGGTTATGACAGCTTCTCACGCTTGTTGCGACTGGCGGCGGAACTTGCGACATGTATGCAAACAGGTGACTAGGTTCATTGAGCCTGGGTCTTCGAAGAGCTTGGTAGGTTAGCAGGAGGGTAGATACTAGTGATTCAGGTGTCTGATCGCATGTGAGCCTAATTCTACCTTACTAATATGTTGAGGATCTGAACAGGCATATTTACACAACGTGCTACCCGGTTCGTATAGGTTGCGATGAGTATGGAGGACTGAGAGGGTGTACTTGTGACCACGAACTGCCGCACTGTTCGATCTTGAGAACGGACCTCGCCGTACATCGCAGAAATTCGGATCAGACTGTTTCGCGACCCGATATCGCAACGCCCAAAGGCCCTGGTCAATGCATTGGGAGCAAGTCTTCTATCCTTGGCCGAACATATTTGGGCTACGAGTAGGAGGTGACCGCAGGCTTCGTCAGCAGCTCAGTCGAGTATCAGTTCCCACCTGCGGTGCTCTGCGAGCCATCTGGCTAGCATGGGATTACCAAATACCGATTTGTGAGCAAACATGCTAACAAGACCTGCTTTGACACAATCCCACACGCGCGCAGAGTGTCTTTCAGCCTTCAAGCTAGCTCTTAGTCATACACATCACCCTCCATCAAGCGCTGTCACAATCGCGAGGCTGTTCAATATACTGGAGTTGCCCAACCATGCTTTGTTTGCCCTTCCCTAGCTCTTTTACGCCACTTTCTCCAACGATATCTGGTTCGTTTGAGTTCGTATGGTTGGTAATGGAAGGACAGCCGATATCGATAGGAAGGATATTCGCTCGATAGGTTGCAATCTAATAGCCGGTCTTCAATTGAAGACAGAGGAATAAAGGGCTCGCTTCTAGAATAAGGTATTCTTTGAAGGCTTGGCGTGCGCTCTGAATGGCTCGGCTATATTTAAGGTATTGTTTGGATCGCTTAGCTACTCTCCTCATCCTACAGTTACCAACGGTACATCCTCTAGCACCAACTTCATGTGAGACTTTTTCACACTAGACATGATCTAACGTGGCGATCTCCGGCTTATTTATTCTTACCAATTGCAGTGGATCAAAAAACCTCTAGACTGAAAGCTATATGCAATTCATTGTGCTTGTCCTTGAAAATTTGATGTGTTTCTGCGTCGCGTAAACTAATAATGTGGAAGAAACTTCGTAGGATCGTTGATTTTCTACTTGAGAGGCGGACCTCGGCTATATAGACTTTCATAAGAGGTCACGTGTCATTATCACGTGCCTAGTCGGTCTCAAGTATAGCCGATGTCAGAACACTAAGAGCCCCACCATGGGATCCCTGCAGTCGTGCTTCAGAGCCGCAAACGCGTCGAGAGCATCCACCAACTACATGCTACTCTCTTGAGTATGTCTGACTCGTGGCAAGGCTCATTGCTACTCTCTTGAGTATGTCTGACTCGTGGCAAGGCTCATCGACGAGCGCCATGTCGTCCTTGCAGAGTCCGTTCGCGCACGTTGAGGAGAGCATTGAGGAGGAGACTGTGCAGCCTGATGGCAGCCGAGTCAAGCGCAAAACCACAAAGAGCATTCGAACATTTTCTTACGGTCAGCACCAGCACTTTCAAGGCGCGCCTATTAGCCACGGCGAGTATGGTCTCGTCAGCAGAGGCGCACAATTCCCACAACCTCTCTGGCCGACTCAGTCATACTGGCCTTTTCACTCGGAACCGCCGCCTACTGGTCTTCAAGACCCTCGCCACTACTCCTCTCCGTACTGCTCTCCGTACTCACTAACGTCTAAGACACCGAATGTGATCTCTTCAGCATCCCCTCGTGCGTACATACCTTCCTTGCAACCAGCCACTGACTACCGGCTCCCCTCGAACTTTCAGAATCCTCTCAATGCATCGTCTCGCCCCGATGGAGTTATTCCAACGCCTATCCAGGATCGCCAAGAGTCCAATCACGAGGATATGGACGACGGTAGTGTATTCAGGGTACACTTTCGAGGAAATGATGCATTTGTAGCGAAGCTCAGAGAAGAAATCTCGCTACAGGTCGCCGATCCGGAGCTTCACGAATCAAAGACATGGCATGCGTACAATGTCTCGTTCGTAGACACACTGTTGCCTGTGCTCGAAGCCGCTACGCCGAGCAACACGAAAGCACGATTCGCCGCCGGCCATGACGTAAACCAGATTCTTCGACTTGACGGCAACCTATCTCATCCAATTTTCATATATGATCCAATGACCGAGTCGCAACTTGCAAAGCATAATCTATCGACAACTCTCGAAGAGAAGCTTGCTGCGCAGCCGGATCACATGATTGAAGTTCAGGATTCCGCCCGAGATCTGGAGGTCACTAGCTACCAGGAATGCCCGTTGTCCCAAGTGTCAGCCCGCCTAGCTCAGGGCTCAAGCAGCAAATTTCCTTGGAACATGCTTGACTTCACGCCAGAGTCCAAATCCGACATCACTCCGTCGTGCTTCACTGGCAGAGAATGGGAATTTTTGGCGGAAATACGTAGTCATCGGTGCAGGAGAACGGCGGAGCTTGCCAAGAAAATCATGAGGAAAGATCCAGCGAAGTGGGCGACATTCGCAGAGTCGACAACCAAAGCAGCTGCATTTACCACAGCTCATATTGACGCAAATGGCTGGGACACGTTTCTCAGCATTGTGCAAGGAGAGATTGGCCTCATCTATCCCGAATCTATGTCGGACGAGGCGCGAGAAAGATTTTACCGGCAGCCAGGCTTCCCTCCAGCTGGCAGTCATTGGCGCTTGAATGTGGTGAAAGAGGGGCAGACTGTCTTCTTACCTGCAGGCACACCTCATGCCGTCGTGCGTCTTGCAAAATCGGCGCATACACTCACCTTTGGCGGACACGCTTTGCGTCGAAATATGATCGCTAAATCGGCGGAGCTCTGCCGAATCCAGCTGGCATTCCCAACGGTCACAAACGAAGACGAATCCGAAACGGTATTTCCTTACCTCATTCAGATCGGCATGATACTGGAGCGTATGGAGAAGGAAAGCCTCCCAAGCTGGCAGGAGCAGTTTGGTGGGCAAGAATCAGTTGACAAATTCTGGAATACGCTGATGGTAAGATCATCGAACAAGATATAGACCAAATGCTAACATCGGATAAGGCTATAGATCCTGCACTAGGAAAGGACGTTATTAGCAAGCTTTACAAGAAGATCTTCGTATTCAAAACGGCTACTACTAAGGCTTATAGGGCCAAGTAAGTACCTCGATAAGTACGTTAGTAAACTATACTATTTATAGTAGCAAACTACTAGTCGATAGTAGGAAAGAGGCTTAGTAATCTTCTCCCTCCTATCTTAGAACCTCGTTAGTAAGTTCTAGTAGCTTAAGAATCCTCCACGAGCGGCAGTCCAGTAGTCATGAGAGCACGACAGCCAAGCAATCGCGCAGCGCAGCGTACCAGTTCATTTGCGCGCCTGGCATACAGCAAGAGCCCAAGCAGCAACCATTGCGAATTCCAAGAAAAGGCGACAAGACTCAAGCAGAGATCGGCACCTTGTTCAAACCCAGTGACAAATGGCCGACAATTGCCCAGGATCAGTTGCTCAGTATATCATTGCGAGCATGTCAGATCAAAGACGATCGTACTCTGGAAGCGCGCGACAGCCTTTCTAGGACCATCGGGAGCGATACGGTAAGCAACCTGATAGTAATGAGGTCCAAGACCCGACCGGTGCTGTCACTGGACTATCGACCACTGAAACCAATGGTGCCTGGTTACAAGAAGAAAAGTCAAGTGGCAAATCATTACTCAGAAACAGCGGACCCTCCTCCACCGGTATATCCGAGACTCTGAGCTGGCCACGCCTGGGCCAACGACAGAGGGCGGTGGAGGGTACTAACAGCATGAAAGTTGAGCAAGCTAGGCTTTTCTTGTTGTTTCTCGACATGCACCGCGGCGGGAACCCACGGTTGCCATACTGTTCAAGGACGATTTTTGGTAGTCTTGGGTCAGTGATCGTCGACTGCAGACCGGACAACTGTGGAGATCCAATCCGTTCCAACTTTGCTAACGATGCACTGAGCCAATAACAATACCGCACAAGTCTATAATAAGATGAAGTACGATTCGGAGCTGAAAGACATGGCAATCGTGTTTGCGATTCTATGCAATCTTCTTGTAGCGGAGACACTGGGTCAATCAGAGCTCAGCTCGCGGCATCAATTGTGCACTATCATTGGCATGAGTAAGAAACTGTTCTTCCGGGACCTTCAACTTGGCTTACCACTTCCGCAGTCCTGCAACCATCGTTCCACCACTGATTGACGTAACTTGTCAAGATGACCTGGAAACCACCAACGGTACCCGCACACGGCCTTCGCAAGTTCGGCAAGGACAAAGTGAACGAGGGCAGAAAGGCGTCTCGTTAGAAAGCCAAGGCCAGAGATCAAAGCACAAGGCTGCATGGGTTGGACTGTATCGATATCAAGGTCCGCGCAGGAGACTGGAAGTCAGTTAGAGTATCTGGGCCAGAAGTTTTATTGTTATACCTGGAGCCAGAAAATATAATCAAAGCTTCATTGAGTGTGCAAGACAGTCTCATTGGCAGCGTGGAAGATCTTGAAGCCAGAGATTACCACACCAACGTCATCCGGATCATGCCGATATTTTTGCCTAGGAATGTTCCCGCGAGGCAAGGTTGTCGGACACTCCAGAAACCCTTGATAAGCGCATCGTGTCCGACTCCATAGACGTCAGAGGCTTGTCCTTTCTTGGTATCGGCTTAGACAGCTACAGTTCTGATGCGGGTACGGATTCGGACGAAATGCAGCTTAACTGAGAGTAGGCCAAGGTTTCTGGCAAAACAGGGCGGGCAGCTGTGCTCCGCCGTAGGAAAGCTGGGAGCATCTCTTGGGTAGAGAAATGACGTTGTGTTGGGAGTGCGATTCGTAATTAATGGAAACGAGATAGAAATAAAGGTTTGACAGGACCGTCCCAGGCCTTAGGTGAAAATGAGTACCAAGTTGTAGAAAGAAAGAGGTGAACGCGTTGCAAGTGGTTCTTCCTCAAAGTTCAAATAGTTGAACCTTTCGCAGTTGAGCTGTGTTCTTCAAAGCTCAACTAGATGAACTTTCGGCGGATCCGAGGTCCGACAGGCGAGGATCGAGGCTCGAGGACCAAGGATCAAGGGTCGCGGCAAACTTCATTCGCAAGCCGCAAAGCACGATTTTGACGGAGGTCGGCGAATCATTGAAGCCGTTCATGAACATCTGCCACGACTTTGCTGCCTCGACCTGCGCTTGCTCCACGAATTCGTCTCGCCATCGATGATCATTGTCAGTGCTGAAAGTGGTTTCGAGGGAGATAAGCGCCTCGAGCCTGCCTGCCAGCACAACATTTGTTGCCAGCTCCAATAGCAGCAGATGGAGAGTAAGAAAAGTCCTGTGTCGATGCACAATCGCCAGAATGTATGTTTGCAATGCTCCAATCCTCGTCCAGCGCAGCCAGGCTCTGAGCCAGCTGTCGAAAGCGACAAGTTTAGCAAAGTAATCATTAGCACTGAAAATATGGAGTAGGCCATCTCACCGTACCGCTTTCAATCAGAACTTACCCAGACTTCAGGCCGACGCAATTCCTCCTAGACCTCGAACGAGCATGACATCAGTCACTGCGAATCATGATTTCCAGCCTCGCGTCCGACGTTTACTCGCCTGCCAAACCCGTATGTCAATCCTTGAGCCTGTGATTCGGCATAGATTGGTCAGCAGTCTCTTCACCCAAAAGCAAGACAACGAAGCCGATCCATTACGGCGCTGTAAGACCAAGGAGGATGCATGGCCGTCGTCGCTACCCTGTGGGATGTAACAGACAAAGACACGCTTCTCACTAGCTGTCGGTAAAGAATGGGGATTGTGGTCACCACCTGCGCAGGCGACTACGCTTCCTGCAAAGACACCGAGGAAGCAAAGACGTGCCGTTGCGACACCATCAACACCGGACAAATCGATTGTAGCGCCCAAGACGCCTAAGGTGAAGAAGACGCCTGCTCCAGCGCGAACTCTTTTGCTGCTTGATGACATCGAGGCGCATCTTGAGCTTTATATCGTCATCCGTAACGCCAACCGCCTCAAGCTGCCAGGTTGCCAGCACATCAGGCTTGACTTTGTTCCGCATCATGCGATATGTGACCTCGGCTATGCTAAGGCACTCAGAAAAGAAGATACAAATCTCCTTCGCCGTAATCGGGGTGTTTTTCGGTAGTGTAATCCTAGCTGGAAGCGTGCTGACGATGAAGCTGCGTCTGTTGCTATCCTTTTTGTACTGAGACGGATCCTTCGGATTAAGGAATTGGTCTACTGTGCTGTTCAATGGTGCTGTACCACGCTTACGATTCCTATGCTTGGTTCTGAGAGGATGGTCATGGCGTAGGCTAATTGGGCCCCCGGGAGGAGTGGGAGAGTTATGTCGATGAGGGTGTAGTTTTGTGTGGATACCAGGCAGTCGATGGCTCTTTGGCAGGAGGATTTTACCAGCGGATCTGCTCAATCAAACCAGGGTCGGTAGATTCCTAGTGGTTTGGACTTTCGAACTTGAATAAATTTGCTGCGGACTTTGCGACACTGGCGTCCAGGTACTATCCCGTGTTCATCCAAGGCGATACTACCCGATGGTGGCGTGCTGCAAGACAGCACTTCGAACTGTACTGTGACAGCCCTTTCTTGCAGCCCATAAAGCATGCGATCGTCGAGACTGCTACAGCGCAACAGCATCGATGGGGTACCATGGCCTTGAAAGGCGAATCCGGCACCTGTCTTGTTGGACTTCTAGCTGCATTAGTGCCAGGTGAGACGAGAATTAAAAAAAAATGGCGCAGATGCTGTGCAATTGTAGACAGCAGGAGAAATTGCGTCAAGTAGTCGACAGAATAGCAGATCGAAGAGAGCTTTTCAAACCATCACTCTCTATTACTCGCCATCCTCATGGCGGCCAATCGCGCAGAATTATTCGCATTCATCGTACCTCGTTCTGAACCAGCAGTCAAGTTCTTGAAGATGCGCCAGAATGCTGCTCGATGCCAGGGTTTCAGAAAGAATGCAGCAGAAATGCCCCAGTCGCCAAATTGGATTTCGGATTCCTCTTCGGCGGTCAACGACATATTGCTTTTGGATCCGCGAGGGCAGTGGAGTTCCGCGTGCCAAAGTTACGAGGAGTCTGCGATATCCACTTCACCATCTGCTTTGATATGGAGAACCAAAAAAAATTGCGAATTATACAGACCGATCGAAGGCCGGGACCTGGATATGCAACGGCAAATTCTCCAGAGAGCTGTGTCACGACTCTTCCATCCTTCCAGCCACTGCCGGATAAGGATCGGCACAATTAGAATTCGACATCGTACCTACCTGCTGGTCTCCTCAGCGACCAGGTAGCTTTCTTGGACCTTTTCAAATATTACAGAACGACCTGCGGGCCTACATCAAGAAACTTGCAGTGCACGAACCTTCCAAGACGTTGTCTGCCAACGTTTTCTCCATCGAGTTCACCCACACGGAGACTGTGGCTCGCGCACGGTAGAGACAGCCTCAGCCAGCCTTACGCAGGCGGGTCGTCATTTACGTCTTCAGCAGGCGAGCCTTTCCGTGACTTTTTGCGCAATCTGCTGCGGTTGGTGGGTGGGTCCGCAGCGGTGCCAGTGCCGAGAGGAGTTCCGGTTGCGAAAGACACAGGCGACGTCTGGACGTGGCAGAACCATTCACAACCCACTGGTGCTCCTGGTCGAAGGGACTGCGCCTGCTCGGCAGTCGTGGACGAACTTATAGTAGACAGTCTCTGAAAACTCGAATCGAAACTGAGCCATAGGCTTGTGCACTTCTTGTCTCATGTGTTGATCTTTGCCGGTTTTCGATGCTGACGAATCGAACGAAGGACCATACCGCGCGGAGTTGAGTTTGGAAGAATCGCTTTCGTCACGGCGAAGATCGGGTCGGGTTCTGTAGTTTGAGCATGATAGTAGGCCTGCTTCGTCACGAATAGTACAGGCGAGCTCTTGTCCGTCATAAACTGTGAACTGCGCTGGTAGGCGTATTGGATGCAGTATAGAGGAACGTGGTCCGGCTGGGGGCTTTCAAGCAAGCTAGATCAAAGATATCGCCCGCGATGCGTGTCGGCCTGGAAGGCCGCGACCAGGCTTTTTCTGAGACCATTTTGTCGTTCAAATACGCCATGGTTGGGTACGCGGATCATCAGTGCGCGAATCTGGCTGGCGGGTATGCTGTGCGAGGTTTTCGTCTGGATTCCTGGAAGTTCAAGCTTGCGACGATTCGGGGTAAAAATGTCATACAGCTACATCACATAGCTGCAGGCAGGTTACGAAGAATGCTATAGGCAGGTTGCGAAGAATAGTAGGCGTCCCCTACTTCCGGGGTAAAACTGTCATACCGTTCTTACAGCTGCAGTCACAGAGCTGCAGAGTACGCACTAACGGAATTTGGAAGTGGGCCACAATCCCAGTTTTACCGACGTGTCGGAACGCTCCGAGCGGACGAGTTCAGCAAAGGGATGTGAGTGCCAATTGGAAAGAGTTTTCGGCCCACTTCGCGCAGGCGCTTAGATTTCTCATACCTCCTACTATCCATCACCTCGCAGATTATCCAAGGAAACCTGCCGCTCGAAAAACTCGAATCACAATACATAGCAGCAACCAAAATAACAATCTCCCGAGGCTCACAACTCCATATCACAATCACCACTACCACTACACTCCTCCCACAAGTCTTCGCCCTCGTCCACTCCGGCGCCATCTGCTGTACCTCTGCTCGCCTTCATTCCACCCGAAACAAGCGACAGCGCCATGCTTAGCGCTGCAACCGTCTCCTCGAAATCTCCCTTCCCGAACGCGCTGTAAGCTTCATTGAGGCTCTTCCTCATGAGCAGGTCCTGCTGCTTGATGTCTGGCAGCGTAAGGTTGAGGATCTTGGTCTTGGGCGACTCCTTCTCGGCACCGGTGATTGTCGAAGAGGAAGAGGTGGATGTGGATGCTTTCGACCCGGCGCTGGGTGATTTGAGATACTTGAGAACGCCACCGTGAGCGTTGCGAGGAGACTTGCGCTGCTTTCTTGGTGGTGCTGCTGCTGCTGGTGCTTCTGCTTTTGATGAAGAAGAGCGCGTAGACGCCGAAGAAGTGTTGGGAGACGTCGCACTTGCATGCGATCCTTCAGCCCGCAGCGATCGCATCGTGCCCGATGGAGATGCTACTAGAGATGGAGATGCTGCTGGAGATGAAGATGCTGCTGGAGCTAGAGCTGGAGCTGGAGCTACCACAGACACCACTTCTGGAATCGCCTCCTGCTTGCACGTCTTCTCCTTGGAACCGATACAGCTGTCGCGCACGAGTGCAGCCCATCCACCGCGTGGCCTGGCACCTTCCGACTCGTCACACTTGTTTCTCCTCAACCATTTGATGAGGTTTTTCTTATGCTTGGCTTCATTCTCATCTCTTTCCCAGTCGAGGACGTCGTAGAATTCGTTGAGCAGATCTGGTGTGAATTCCACGAGGGAGCCAATCTTTGTGTGGGCGAGATAGGCGTCGTAGATGAGGCCGACCTCAGTGTAGTCATGGTTGGCCCCCATGGTGAGTGTGAGCAAGGGCAAGGCTGTGCAGTTCTGGAATGTGGAAAGGTAGGTTCTTGATTTGGGCTGGATGTGCTACTTCCACTCTTTGCAACATCCTTCTAAGGTCTGAAGAGGTCAGCCGCCAAATCATCCATCCGCTCGAATTGGAAACTGTTTTGTTGCCTAATCGGGATGTTTGCGGAAGAGATTGACCTCTGGTGAAAGAGGCTGGGAACTGGACGAAATAGGAAAGAAGCAAGCATCGATCAGAACAGCACAATGCTCAATCGATGAGAGATGTGTCAGCCAGCCGAATGCAGCAGATGTCTTTTCTCGCAAAATCCAGGGCGACATCTTCCATCACCAGTCCTCGTCTTGCTTCAGCGACACCAGCCGACCTTCTTTCACTGGACTGCCATCTTCTTCCTGTGGGCTCCACCAACATGTCAGCTACGAACAAGAAGATCAAGAAGGTCAACTCACAGCAGCAAGAAGAAATCCCCAACTGGCTTTCTGAGATGCGGAACTTGGAGCAACCATCTATCACACCAGAGAATCATCTCCCATCCTCAACGCCTAAAGCCTCTAACGACTCCAACAACTCCTGCGATCCCTCGTCACCACTCTTCGTCACTGCCGTCCCTCTAGACAACCCTTTCCAGAGCTCGATACTACAAACTCATCATACGACGCGTCCTTTTCGACTGCTCTTGAAGCCCGACTCGCCAAGCAATGAGCATGGCATCGCCAAAACAACAACACCACACCACCGACCCGATTTCTCAGTCTCTGCCGTCCGTTTCCAGAGCCCGCCCACAACACCATCACCATCACCACGTCATTTGGATCTACGCCCAAGAGCACTGCGACGCAGACGTTTGACTTATTGCGACAACAAAGAAGATGGCCACCACCACCCATTCGACATCTCATCTTCAAATCCTCGTACTTCTTCTCAGACTCCCAATCCGCAGCAGGACATCACACTCCTCCACTCACCATCATCATCATCCTCGATCTCACGCAAGCGTAAGAGGGGTGATTGATGGATGTCATCTTCATCATAATCATCATCATCATCATCATCATCATCATCATCATCGAGGAATAATGGATGTTTGTGGTGATAACAAGAAAAGGAAGAAAGGGTTTGGCAGCGCTGAAAAAAAGGATACATGTATGTCCCACGCAGGCGCGACAAGGCACTTAATGGAAATGAGATTTGTTTTCTTGGAGATGTATATCTCTGACTCCGATGACTGTGAGCAACTTGTTTTTGCAAATTGTAACAACAGCAGCAACAACACATGCTTTCTATGGAGGAAAATCTAGGGAATGTGAACTTTTTTTCTCATGCCTTTCCTTTTTTCTCATGCCTTTCCTTTTTTTCTCATGCCTTTCCTTTGTTCGCATCGTACATCTTATATACCCAACTTGTCGATAAGCGTAGCCGATTTCTGCGGATCTTTGACTGGATAGAAGGGAGTCAACAACAGTAGGTACTGATTCTGCTGAGCGCAAAATGAAAAAGTAAGTTTGACATGTGCTTGTCTCTCACTCGCTCTCCTAGTACACTCTAATCTATCCCAGCTTCTGGTTTTTTTCAATGACGACGAGAATCTTTCTCTCCCCTTCTTCCTACTCACTCACTCACTCTGCCAAATCCAACACAGACACAACAATCCCACAACATTGAGAGCCCGAGCCCGAGCACACACTTCATATCCCTTCCCCCCTTTCAGCTGCACCTCCTTCACAGCCTTCGCAAAATTCTCATGCGCAAACTCACGCACATCCTTCACCTTGACCACCTCCTCATCAAGCCTGAACCTCCTCCCACGCTCCGTAAACGGCGTAAAATGATCAAATAAACACTCCCCTACAACCGAGATGACACCTCTAGGAAGAAGGAACTTGTCAGAATCTTTCGCGTATCGGAGAACGAGTTCTTCGGCAAATTCCAGGATGTTGAATGTAACGGCATTGGAGATTTCGAGTTTTTCCTTGACTTTCTTTAGCTCGGCAGCTTCTTGGACGTTGTTGGAGGAAGAGGAGGCAAGGGTTGTTCTAAGCTTCTTTTCGGCTGTGTCGGCTCGCTCTTCTGCAAGGGCTAGCTTGGTCTTGAGAAGAAGGGTACTGCTGAGCTGCTGGTTGCGTTGGAGGGCAATGGGAGCTCTACTGTTGGCATCGACTAGGTCTTTCTTGAGGATTCGGACATCTTTTCTCAACTTGTGTTCGGTGTCTTCGGCCTTGGTCAGCTCTTCTCGCAGATGCAATACTTCTTTCACTTTATCAGCGAGTTGTTTGTCGGTGGTGGAAGCTCTCTCCTCAGCAGTCTGGGTTCTCTTTGTAGTGGTGTCCGCTCTTTTCTCCGCCTTTGTCAGCTGTTCTTGCAGATTCGAAACCTTTTTCTGTACACCAGCGAGTTGTTTGCCGGTAGTGGAAGCCCTCTTTTCAGCAGCGTCAGCTCTCTCCTTTGCATCTTTAGCCCTCTCCTCCGCGGCGTCAGCTCTCTGCTTAGCAGCGTCAGCCCTCTCCTCTGCATCTTGAGCTCTCTCCTCTGCATCCTTGGCCCTCTCCTCAGCAGCATGGGCCTCTCTGGCAACGTCAGCTCTCTTATCTGCCCTAATCAGCTCGGTCTCCAGCTCGCTTCTGCTGCTCTTGAGGTCCTTCTCGGCCTTACTAGCTCTCTTCTCTGCAGCCTTCCGACCCTCTTCGGCAATTCTAGCACTCTCCTTCATGCCATCCAGAAGCGTAAGTACATCCTCAAGCTCCTTCGCCTTCGCATCTGCCCTCGTGGTCTCTTCAATCACGCGCTTTCCCATCTGTTCGTTCAATTGCCGCAATCTATCCGCGTCGGCATCGTCAGATTCGTCTTCTCTAGCAGTGATAGTGTTTTGTTGGTCGTCAGAGTCTTCTTCTTCTTCTTCTTCTTCTCCAGCAAGGCCTCGTTGCTCGTCAGCGTTACCAGCACCTTCTCCTTCTGACCAGCACTTCAAGACGACGCTCGGCTTACCACAGTATTTGTGGTCGAGCGTCGTCACGTAGCGGTCGAGGAGAGTCAGTGCGCCTTCCTTCCACCGCCAAACTCCATGGTGCTGCTCGAATGCAAGCGGCAATTGTGATGGGACGAGTCTGGACTTAACGAGGCGTTGCACGTTCTCTTGCACCAATTTGGACTTGGTCGAAGGGTCCAGGAGGGGTTTGCGGGCTTCCAGCTGGTTCCATTGGGAAGTAGAAAGCTTTCGGTCGGGCTGGAGGTTGTGCTCGGCGTAGAAGCGTGCCAGAGCTGGCCAGTCGTATGTATTCTTCGTCGGCGGCATGATGTCGATGGGGGAGGGAATGTAGGAATGTCTGCCACCTCACCAGCAGCTGTGCGGAGTGGACATTTCCACGCTGTGGAGGGCTGCACTTTGTACTGTAGCTTCTGGTGGGATGAGAGGGCTGGGCGGCGCGGGCGGCGCGGGGCTTGGGTCGGTGTTTGCTGTTTGCTGTTTGCTGCATTGCATTATCCATCATCCATCGTCCATCATCCATCGTCAGCCACGTGAGACTGTGCCTTATACCACCAGGGTGCAATCTTCCACCGGCGTCGTCAACTGCTCCCATCCCACCGTTCCATCATCGTCAAGGCCATTGCGACAGGATACCACGACGCCATCGACGACAGTAGCATCAATCGAGACATTGACTTCCCAAGTGTCGTGTTGTATCGAATCGACAATAATTATGCCACGAAGAACCACAGGTAGCACTGGCACTCGGCAGAATCCAAGAACCTCGGAGCCGAATCAAGCTCAAGCCGGCTCGGTAGCTCTAAGAGCAACCGAACGAGGCCTAAACGCAACCACCATTCTCGCCACTTTGGCCATCCTCGCAGCCGCCATTTACGCCTTACGATACACCCTTCAATCCACCAGCACCACCACTACCACCACCACTCCCACCACCACAGCATCCCTCACAGGCCAATGCTCTCCTCCAACAACGACAATCCTAACCGGTCGCTGCAAAGGCTACCTGGATGCCGAGAAATTCTGTCAACATACCATGTCATGTACTGTCCTTGACGAGAAGCACATCACCACCAGATGGATGGATTTTGGTTCAGAAGTACCTCTTGTTACAGGCATTCCTGGTCTTGAGATTTTGACGCGGGAGAATACTTGGCGGGAGGAGGTGGAGGAGGAAGATTGATGGACGATAAGTGCTTGTTTTTTTTTTTTTTGGA
>JAASFE010006205.1:119637-139025 GCA_013365205.1 Pseudocercospora cruenta
AAGATGGCGATGGTCAGCGCAAGGGTCGTTCAGATGAGTAAGCGAGGAAAGGAAGGATGCGAACGGATGACATTTCTCCCATCCTGCAATACAAGCTTAGCAACCATCGGGAAAGGCATTCACTTATATAGCCAGGTTGGAGCAAGCTATTTCTGACGAGACAACCCAATGCCTACGATCAGAATCTATATACGTACGAAAACGAAAGCAGCCGGCCGCGGATGATCAAATCTTCGATGCTGGCAACTTTCCTTGTAGTCAAGGCACAGATCCATTGCAATGCCGGCAAGAACAGATCGATATATCGAGAGACTTCCTAGAGGTTACTGACATCCAACGAGAATTGAGCGGTGTTTATCATACACATTATCGACGACCGGAATGGCGTTTCGCAAAGTGTGTCCCTCGGACGACTCTGCTAAGGGTGGAATACGTCGTTCGCAGGATTCTGATAATGGAGGGACACGTCTTTGACGAAATGCTTACAATGTAGAGGCAGGACAGCGACAGTGCCTCTGAAACCGAAGAAGGCGCAAGTAGCCCAAGACATGACGAAAAAGGTCCTTCAGCAGTGCGAGGAGTTCTGTAGATGTCAGGAATCATACACCCTGTATCTCAGATCCGATAGCCGCCGATGGACACCGATCAGCTGCAACAGAAATGACTGCACATTCTGGAGATGCCGCTGACATTTACTTCCTCTTCAGCTGACTCCGCTGGTGATGTTCTTTCCGGAGACACCTGCGAACACCCATTATTTACTGGAAGCTCAAATCGGGTTGCGGCAAGCAACCATGTAACGCCCTCGAGAATCCACGGACGATCAGCTGCTGGATTCGATATGTCGGGCATTTTCTAGACGAGGTTTATGACAATTCTTGCAGAAGTCAATCTCAGACATCGTGTCCACAGTGTCCAAAAGATTGCATTCATGTTTGCGAGCTCTGGTAGTTTGGCACTATGTCGGGCGCAATGGTCTACTCAGTGGCGAAGGCTCAACGTGTGACCGACATCCATCCATGGCCCGCCTGCGGCGGCACACGTCCGGCCGAACCGCTAGAAGGTCCACAAAGGTAAGCAGTGCCATTTTGAACATGACCAAGCGGACAACAGGCGTGAGAAGGGAGAAGTACACTCGACGAAAGATGATCATGATGGAAAACTTGCTACCCGCAGCTATGAGCAGACCGTGACTGAGAACGAGAAGAATCAATCGGGTACCAAGGATTGTTAGCAAAATCGGGCCCCAACTCATGTGAACCAGCTTGGCAAGGGTTACATGGAGAAGAAAAGCAGACCAAGCAAAAAGACAAGAGCGTTGGATGGAGCACAGGATTCTGGTGGTATTCAAACTAGGAGTACAAAGCACAAGTTCGGCTCCGAAGATGGTATCAAGTAAGAGCAAGACCAGATTGTGACGCTTGACGTGCATTGAATGGAGCGCCGCAGCAATTCGGCAGTTGCGAAGGTGCTCGGTTTCAGACCAATACATGCTACTTTCGGAAAGAGATGCGACCATGTGGGAGTCGGACAGCACAAGAAGGGGCCAACGAGCCGGAGTGGTCTGATCTTGTGCGCTGTCATCGCTAAATCGTGTGATCTGTTGCAAATGCCAGTACTTCACGGTTCATCCAAGTCTCGTAAGTCAAAGTGACATATGCGGCTTCAGAAGCAGGTCAGGTACTATGCTCCCTTTGCATAACCCGCGATAGAATCCGTATGTGTACGAGTGAATACCGCCACCATATAAGCAGTGGCTGGATCTCAATCAGTGCGCCTCTTTGATAATATTCATAGGCCTTTTCAGCAAATCTTGGTAGCAGGAACAGAGCCATGGACGGTCGTAAGAAGCTGCACCCTTGCCGCATATGAGTATCGATCGCGCGATTGCAGCTGCTCGAGCTCTCATGCTTGAGGAAAGTGAGTAGCTTACACATTCTCTTTCAAACGATTATTCATGCAATAGAGCAGGTCGTTAGTTCCATTTGTAGATGACCGATCAAATCCATTAGCTGGTGCGGCCCCCATGATAGGGTGTACCAAGACATTGACCGTTCAAACCCGAGGCGGTCGACTTCGCTCTTCGCTCTTTGGAGCAATATTCGAATACGGATATTGTCTTGGTAAGATAAGTGGTTCGATTTCCTCCCCGGCATTCTCCATTCCATTTCGCCTTCTCTGTCCTTCCCTCTGAGGGACTGAGTGCATGTGAAGACTTGGCAAAGCTCCTTCGTGTAAGGAGATAGACCTCATGTTGAATACGACTCTCGTAGCGTCCGCAATCACCAGCAGCATTATACTGCGAGGTAATCCTTACAATTTACTGTTTTGGAGCGAAGTCTGATTTGCGAGGACTATGTGGTGGCGTCAAACGAAATGTTGTGATGTGGATGTGATGGCGACGGACAATCTCGCGTGTTCCTGTATCTTTGTCGGAGAAGCCAAAATCACTACTGGAGGGATGTCTAATGCACAGTGCCGCTCTGACGATCGTAGCACATTGACAAGCACAATTCTCGCCCACAATGTTCGGATCGTGGTGGAAGTCTGTCACTCAAGCAGGATGGCGAGAGTATAGAGTCTGAGCCGACAAGCCGTTGCAGAGCGGAGCAATACGGACATGAGGTTGAGGAGACGATGGTCAAGTGCCGCCATCAACCCCATCGTTGCCGCCACCAATCGATCCTCGATGTCAGCTTTGCTATTAGAGCTCCCACCAAGAGTCCGGGCTTTTCTTGGTCTCATCATCTTCTAGCATCAGCCCAAGAAAGTGGCCGGACCAGTTCTGCCCGTCGTCATCAAAGGATAGAATGAGCAGCCCAGAGAGTCAGGACCGGAGCAAGGAAGAGGGAAGTGAGCAGTTCAAGTGGGAGCCATTCCTCGATGTGGTCGTCTTCCTGCACGGGTTCAAGCACTCTGTCCATGCCTTGACGTGCATAGTCACAGGCTGTTACCACGAGCTCGCGCTTTTTCAAGTTTTGGACTGCAACGGATGAGTCCGACTGCTTAGGTTCGAGAGCCAAAGTGATCAAAGTCTCCTGGTTCTGAAGTGAGGATGAATTGCCTTCTTGGACTTGTTGACCCTGTGCAGCCCATATCTACCTGAATTTAACCAGCTCGGACTTTCGAGTCGATATGGTGACTGTGTCGGAGCTGACCATCTTCACGATTGGGCACGCATGTTTGTTGGCAGGGCGAGTGGCTACGAACCACAACTTCGCCTGTAGTAGTACTCTGCAAGCCCGTAGTAAAAGGCGTGACGTTGAAGGCGCTGGTATAAAGGATCTCGGAAGGAGGTGACTCTTGATTTCGTTCATCGAAGCCGAGCATGAAGAGGCGTCGGTTGTGACCATCTTCCGGTCCACATATGGGGAGAAGCCGAGACTGATGTCGATGTCAGGCTTCCGATCTTGATTTTGCTTCTGATAGGGGCAGTGAATGATGCTCAGAAGTGCGAAGTCTGTGCCAGTGCTTTGAGCTTGCGGCCACTTGCGATGATGCTGTCCAAGGCTGAACTCACATGACACGTGATACACCTGTCTTGGCCTTCGTTCACAGTGCCATAGCGATAATTGTGCAGATACATGCTTAAGTGCGTCGTCTCGTTTGCCTCAAAGCGCCCTTTGACGATTCTGTTTCTGGCGATACAAGTCCTTCAGATTGGCCATTCTCAAGTTACAACTCGTGCGATGGGACATCCGGCAGTAGTATGATCGAAACATCGGATCCTCGACCCTGCGATTGGGAGCTGAAACGACCTGCATGTCGCAACCGGCATTTCGAACATCGATGAAGCTGTATTGCTGGCCGATCGCATTCGAAGATGCGATGTCGTTGACTGGTCTGCGAACTTCTTAATGGCCCTCTCTGTCGCATGGTGTAGGTGTTGCTAACGGTATGGCAACATTCGGTGGGGCACCTATAGCGGTGCTACGGGCGTAGAACGGCAGGCTCGATAGCGGATTCACGGCAGATTTCCCCATGAAGCAATTGCGAGTTAGAAAGGCATATATGTCGCAGCCGGCAATGCGAGCGTTCGTGACAATGCACATTGGGCGCATCGTCTCACAGGTATCGTCTTAAGTGTGGTTGCATCAAGATGTCGTGTTGTAGGTCTTGTCTTAGGAAGAGCCTTCGCGTTGATTTCCTAGGCCATGTGTCGTAGTGCTCTGCTTACCAGCGTACTTGATTCTTTGCAAAAGCTCCTCTTGTGGCCATCTTTTGATGGTGCCAAGCGTATGGATCGCCAGTGCAGAGACGCATTCCTTGATTACGCTCTCTTGTTGTTGTTTTTTGTCGCTCATCTAGTCAACAGTTCAGAAAGGAGTTTTCAAAAGCGCCAAAACATACATAATCGCCAACTGTATCGCGTCCAAAGATTCACGTCCTCTTAGACATTATATTGTATGGCTTCAACTTCCATTCAGCCTGGTTCAGATTCGATCACGACCAAAGAAGCATTTCATAGAAGTTGAGCTAGAGGCCTCGGCATTCCTCCAGGAAGCTTGCAGCTTCTTCGAGTCCTTTTTCTAAGTGACGAAAGTCGATTTGAGCACGTGCGCAAGGTACGGCGGAGAGTTCCCAGAGCAAAGAAGTTGAAGCATTGCCAGTGAGACTAGAGTAGTGCGTTCTGTCGAGTGACCTCCATGCTTGGATGCGTGTTCCACGGGCTTGTTCATTGGATCAGCCTGTTGTGTGCTCTCTCTCTGAGCCTGGTCTCGTCATGGCGGCAATATTCTGATACGATGGTCTGCTTCTTGTTAGTCATTCCATCTTCATGTTCTTCACGTTTTGGTGTTAACATGGAAAACGGTAAACTTATTGGAAGGTTTCCACTCGCGAGGGCCGCCCTGTCACTTGCGTCTCATCCAGCGCAGGCTGCAGAATTCCACAATAGTTGCCTTTGAGGCAGGCGCAGGCGGCTGACAATTCTGGGAGATCCACTCTGGAATCGCTTTGAGCGAACCGCACAACCAACGCTTGGGACCATAACGTCAATGTTGGGTTGTATTCGTATGCTTGGATGAAGTCGTAGCCTTGCACGAAGTCGTGTCCTTGGATGAAGTCCCATCCTTAGATAAAGGTACTGCTAAAACCAGAGCAAGTCGACAGAAACAACGACACTGGCTGGTGCTGGTGCTGGTGCTGGTGCTGATGCTGGTGCTGGTGCTGGCTGCTGGTGGTGGTGGTGGTGGTGGTGCTGGCTGATCTGGTGAACTCAGGATGAAGAAGCTTGGTGAAACCTTTTTGATCCTGCAAGGCTGTGCATGGGGTGTGAATGGGCTGAGTCCTGGCAGTGCATGGGCTGTGTTGCTGGCTGTGCATAGGCTGTGAATGGGCTGTGAATGGGCAGTGCTGGGCTTCTGGCAGTTGCTGTTCAAACTGGCATCTGCAATTCAAAGTGCAAAGCAAGTGACTGCCCTAGCAGACACGCAATCGGTACTTAGTACACCAATGGGATATAGATTAATTACGGGCGTAATGTCGTCGATTCTCTTAATCGCGTCGCTTAATCCATCATCAGATTGTAGATTCTCCAGCACGGCGCTCATTCTTCAATCGATCCGGTGGGTATGGGTCGGCGAAAAGGCGAGTGACATTCTGGTGCAAGCGCAATCATGTCAATATCAGTATCAATCCCAGCATGTTGCGGTCAACGAGGACATGGCGATGTACGGGAGTGCGTCGCTGGCAACTACGGTTCGGAGATCTTCGTCAGGAGGACGTTGCTGTTCTTCATGTAAGGGCGGCCGAGAACAGCTTGCAGTGTGCTGCAGCCATGGCCTTTGATTCTCAATTGCTCGAAGATGCAGCAGAAGGAAGGATCACATCAGGCTCGCGACCGCGGTGATGTCGTTGTACCGCTCTTCCCACTGTACCGGCCTGTGCGTGTATCGGGGCTGTACCGGGCTTCCGAGATCAGAGAACGACCATGATGGATACATTGACCGGTGTGGTAAGAAAGGTCTGGACCGCACGGCAAGCGTTTCGAGGTTGTTCAAGCCTTCACGCGTGTTTTAGGGATGTACCGATGTCGCTGGAGGTGTACAGGCATCCACCCCCCCCCCCCGGCAGCTGCGCCTTGTACCCGCTCCATCCGCACATTTTGCGACAGCTCGTGAAAATTTGCATTAGCCTGCGCACCGACTTTGTCACACATTCTAGATGATAGAGTACGACTGCAGCAGTGAGAGTCGCACAAATCTGCAGAGTTCAGGCCTACGCATCATATTCCAGTACTTTGAGCCTGTACCGATTTTCCGGGTTGTACCGGGCTTCCAGCTTCGCAAAGCTTGTACCTACTGTACCCTTGAGCGGCGTTGTACTGCGCTGCTCGAGTAACACCATAGATCATGGCGCGCCTCTATTAACGACTGTCAACATCTCCAGTCGCCACAGAACAGACCCAGCCCGATGACGCCGCTACGCTTGACGAGTACAGAGAGTGGTGGCAGGACCAGCACAACCAAACAGGCACCTTCGACTGCTCAAAACAGCTCCCAGACCACTTCCAAGACCAGGACTTGACCAACCGCATCACCTTGCTCATTCCTACGAGCAACGACAATGGAAGGCGATGTCTCGGTCACTTGAAGCACTTTGCGAAGAGTCGCTTTTGGAGTCTGTCGCTGCTCGATGCCTATGGTCTTTTCGGCACGCGAATAATGACCACACGCGGCTTCCTGCAAGAATTAAAAAAACTGCAAACACGCGCACGAGATGCGCCAACGATCCTCAGAGCTCTAGAGAAGGTCGCGACTCAGAGGCGCCAAGGCATCGTCAGATCATGGGCGGGCAAGAGTGTGGCGCAGAAGCACGAGTGGACAATGTACGATGTGAATGGTGCGCGTGAAGATTTGCAGGTACGGCAGATGGAGGAAGAGTAAGTCGCATCACAAGGCGGACGGCCAGCAGAAGCGGAGGAAATCTCAGATGCGGATATCCATGTTGGGCTTCCAGAAGTGGAACAGGATGACAGCGAGTAAGCAAGAAAGGCACTCAAGCTGATGATGATCTTCACAAGAGTGGCGGCCAGGAAGGGGGTTTCTCAACAGGCGGAGAGGACGAGGATCACGATCATACGCTTGGTAGTACCAATATGAGCATGAGCAGTGTTCTTGGCAACATACGGAGGAGTATGGACATCGAGGCCGGTCGACGAGAGAGAGGAAGTCATAGAAGCGACAGGTCATCGGGATCTGTGGTCGACTTCGAGTTGGAGGGGCCGCACTCTAATAGCGGGGTAGGCGAAAGTGAGCTGCAACTGCAGGGCCAGGATCGGCACTGCCAGAACAACCACCGGTGACCACAACCACAACAACTACATCAACAGCGATAACAACGAGTTTGTGAGCCTTGTTAACCAGCCTCCAGAGCTGGAACCTTTGCAAACGCTTATTATAGAGAAGCGTACGCTAGTACTAGTGCTAGTGCTATATACTAATAGCAAGAAACGCAGGCGCATTACCCTCCAGTCTCTAGTCATCCCGCCGTCGCCAGCATGGTTAAGCCAAAGTTCAGCATCACGGTCAGTCGCGTGTCTAACGTGAGCCGCAACTCTCAACGCTGACTATCATACATGACGCCGATGTGGACTCGCAATGTCGCATAGTCGCAAGTCAAACGCGGTCAAGGTCTGCTAGTTCGCGTGAGTCAGACTATCGTCGTCCTCTATCTGAGGACTTTGATGTTAAGCTCATGGATTTCGCCCAACTAAACCGATCATCAATACCAGAAAGAAGGAGAATGATAAATGGACACGTACGCATCAGCATCCCTAAGCCACATGGGCAGTAAAGCAACCGTACCCATGATCCTCTTCGAGCATCACCTTTGGTCTTTTCGTTGTTGACGTTGGCTGAGATGCAGGAGATAATCTTCGTGAGGCAGATCTCCGTAACCTCGTTCGGTTGGATGGACACGTTCAAAGATCGCGCTAGAGTTAGCAGTTGATCGACAGTGGGCAGAGATCGCTTGCAGAAGCAAAAATGGTTGTTTTATCCTTGTTGGTGAATGTGAATCTCTTGGCGTTGACAATCTCCGAGGCGTTACGGCCGGATTGTTTCAGCTTCATCTACTGCTGCCTCGTCTGAGACTCCACACATGAAAAAGTTGGAAACCATCCAAGATGGCCAGATACGAAGGCCTAAAACCAATGCTCCGCCGCCGCCATGTTGGAAGCGTTCGACATGATCAGTGGAACATTTACGCCGCTGAGAGAGTCATCGAGAGAAGCTGGCTGTGTCGGGGGTCGCGATAGAATTGCTCGTTCGTCACACAGTGAGACACTGCTTGGCGCCAGTCAGCTTCGATACAGACCTTGACAGTTATATGCACCTTTCCTGCACCACTCCGCCTGGCAAGAAGCGCAAGTCGACTGGCGACCAAAGAACCGCCGACCACGAAAGAGCAGTATTTCCAACATGTATGAAGATGAAGAAGAGGGTGGGAACTACTAGTTGATCAGGGAAAGGGACACGATTTCCTTTGATAAGCGTATTGCTGCAGCTAATGTAAGATACCCAGCATTGGTGCTGGCGGAAGAGCATCTCCAAAGCCTGATAAAGCTCCCGCATTTTGCCCCCATAGCTTGACTCCAAATGTCCGCAATCAACGTGGTACAAGTATAAGGATGCTTTGGAGTTTAGAGTTGCAGTTTGGGTGTATAGTAGATTGAGGAGAGGCATGATCCCAGACAGCACAGCTAAGACGTCAGATCCAGTAAGTTAGCGAACCCATATTCGCTGCTCAAAGCGACAAGCAATCTACAGATTACAGAATGATCGGCAGCTACCTCCAGCAAGCCGCTATCTAGTACCTGCGAGGAGGCTGCCGAGAACAACCGTTCAAACTTCTAGATCGACTATACTCCCAATCGTCTAAGTAAGGTAGAGACCACGAAGTCCTAGTCACAGTATTGTCTGCTGTCTTCCAATGATCCTGTCTGGCCACCGCTCGTTATTTTCGTGGCGTGCCGCGGTCTAGAGGGAGAGTGGGCCAGCAGACCGAGACCCTCACCGCAGCCAATTCGTCTCTCTAATACTGGCTGTGATAAAGCGGCGCTGTATGGAGTTTGGAGGCTGCGACGAAAGCGACAGGAAGGTCTTCACCGTGGGCGTGTAAAGGCTGCTGCGGATCTCGAATGGACCGGTGATGGCGACGACGAATGGGAAGAGGATATTGTGCTGTGAACCGGGCTCCAGCATGGCATGGAGATGACGACGCTCACCTTGTTCAAAATCGCGAATCAGTCTCCGATGTGCGATGCAGCCATTGTTGTTTCAATCCAGTCTAGGACCGCAGCACGACACTCACGCCGTGCACAGGTTTCAAATGCGTGGCGCACCAAGGTAGATGGACAAATCCACTTGAAGTGAATGATGAGTGTCGATGACCAGAACTCCGACTGAGCCAGAATTGCTAGGGACCATTCGTGATGTTGACTCTGGAGGGCATTTGCAAATGGTATCAAAGTGGTATCCGACATTGCAGAGATTCAATCTGGTGCTCAAGTATCGCATCCCTAGGGATTGTAAGTCCAAGGTGCCGATGAGGATTGAAGCAGACCGCTAATCCATCTAGATCCTCGGCCGCTACTCTGCAGGAACTCGCCTAAGAATCCACGACGATGCGAACGATCTCAGCCACATCGATTCCGAGGTGTTAGTAGAAGACTAGGCTTGTCAGAAGCACATGGAGACGGGGCTTGGGCGAGGTTGGACAGTATGTGTGATGGTTATGCAGGGTCAGACTCAGCTGGTATTTCGACTCCCCAGTCTTGTTATCACCGTCTGCAGAGAAGTCGCCATTCCTCACATAAGGAACAGAGCTGGTGCAAGCCTCTCCCGAGATGTTTCCAAGCTTCAGGTCAAGAGAGCCATTGCTGTTCTACACGAGCGCAAGGAATGGGAGGGTGCAGCATGTGTGATTGCTTAGATGGATAGCCTTGTGGCAGAAGTGGACTCACCGCGCGTTGTTCAATCGTGACCTGCCAGCCTGCCGTAAAGTCCTCAAACCGAAATCGAAGGCAATGACCACATATCTATATCAAATGCGAAAAGCCTGTAGAGATCATGCCAGCACCACTACGACCAAGAAGCCCGGAGAAGCAGCCCCAGATCACGAATCACTTCAAGAGGACCAAAATATACAGCGTCGATTCGACCAAGTAGGTACATCCAAGTCTGGTCAACTGCTGCACTCGTGCCAGCAATACCAGGATGGAGAAGTGGAACGCCAGATGTCTTTGAATACCGCAAGCGAGACGATGAAGATCAGGTATTTTAGAGGATTGGCAAGCTTGGTCGAGTTACTTGGAGGGAGAAGAAACTGTGAGTTGAGCTGAGATAGCATTCCTCGGTTCTGGCGTTGTTGTTCGACTTCTTGCTGTACTGACACTGACCAGGCCTCGCATTCAGCCAAGCTGAGATTTCTTCTGCGCTTGATTCGGTGAAGTAGGAGACTGGCATGACAGATCTCGGTGTTGACTTTTGATCGTGTTCATCAGCTCATCGACATGGCCGCGCAGTTCTGGAATGACGCGGCGCACGATTTGGAGGGCGTCGTCTTTGCAAAAGGTGGTGATGATTGTCTGTGGCAGGGTCATACGCTTGATAATGCTTCAGCTGTCGCAAGCTTTGGTCGACGTCCCAGAAACGGGCCAAAGTCGAAAATGACCGGAACGGAGCCCAAGTCGCTCCGCCACTTGGACGTATGCTGCTATGATCGCTATAAGCACAAAGCTCGCAGTATCAGTCCATGATCTACAGTCGAACGTGGCTTCTGGATCGACTTTCCTTTCGAAGTCCCATCGAGCACGATACTCAAGCGCTAATGCCATGTTCAATCTGTTTCCTCCTGGGACCACTCTGTACGCGATCCAATATGTCTACCACAGCCAAGTTGAGCAAGAAGATGGGTCGGATTAGAGGAGGTATGGAGCTGGAGAAAATCATGTAGGTACCTGCCATCGATGACAGAGCCACGGAAGAGAAGCAAAATAAAAGACAAAGGAAGGAGAAGGCTTGCGTGCATCCTGGACGGACACAAATCGACTCATGATTGCATTGATGTACATTGTGGTCGCATGTCTCCCGATTCCATAAGCGATTGTCGATGCCATCATTGCATGCGGCCGAGGGGTACATTGTGATCGTGGCTCGATCGGTCGCACGTTGTCTTGTCCTCGCTTCGTCGCTTCCTTCTGGACCTCCGCACTCGGCCTGGCAGTCACTCTCTCTGCACTCTGTGAGAAAATCTCAGAGTGCATGTCGTCCGTACGCAAGAATGCATGATCAGATATTCGCAGGTCTTCTTCGCGGTATTGTATGTCGTCGTCGCGGTTTCTCTCTGACAACACTGACTCGGCTTCGTGAGAAGCTTGGCAGACTCGACCATGGCTTCAACCTGATATGGCATACTCCTGCGTGCAACATTCTTTTCATCAGATGTTCAGGCTTTTTTGTGTTTCAGAGCAGTTACATTCAATGCGAGCCCGCCTTCTCATCTGAGCATTGAGGAGCCTGGCGGACAGGACCTCTAGCAGTAAGGTAGCGACGCTTGCTGCCGCCGGATGAAGAAGAGAACAGGAATCCTTTACGCGCGTGTGCCTAGGTACAATATCCCAATCCTCGCCCACCACGTCCACGACCTGGATGGCAACATTATGGATCGCCCGCAAACCATTGATCCCTGGGGAAGACGACTACCCGATCTATGACTCCGATGACGAAGAGGCGGCTCGTAAAGATGGCAAGAAGAAGGACGTCCAGAACACAGATGTGAGCACTAGCGCAGCGATGGACGATGAGCTTGAGGATGGCGAGGATAGATTGCGAGCCGCGAGAGATGCAGAGCAGGACCGCCATCTTGCTTCGAACGGTCACGCCAACGGCATGGTTTTGCAAAACGCTCCCAAACTGCACCTCTATCTCTGCCTCAATACGCACTCCAATTGCGATGCGTCCTGCAGTGCTCGTTTGAGCCCGAGATGCCACTTGATTTTGTCTCCCGCGGATCAGCATGATTTGTGCTGCTCAGAAACCACTTGCGCCTTTGACCAGATGCTTCTCATACGCGAGATATCAGACTAGCGATCCGAGGGCTTCATCGAGATAGTACAGGCGCGGTATGCCACTTGTTGAGCCGAGCTGAGTCGTCTTCGTACGAGCAGATGATGCCTTGTCGTAGCTTTGGCATCATTTGTCTTCTTCATATAAGCTCGCCTTGCTTGGTCGTAAGAAGCCACTGGCTTCTTGGGCCTAGCATAGGCCTGTGCGTCCTTTGTGTCCTGCCATTCCTTCCCTCACTTACAGTTGGAACAGATACAGCTACTCTGGGAATTCGACAAGAGTTCATGGAGTCTGCAAGACGCAGACTGACCGTTAGCAAATGTAGTCGGCAAGCGTGAAAGAGATGCCTCTTCTCCGGACTGCTTGAAGAGCTTCGCAACTCTAACGCGTTCGGCATCAGTTATACGGCGCTCCTGCGGCATCCTGGTTGAATCTCTCGTAGCAATGGGAGCACTGGATAAGGTAGGCCTACGCAACTCTGCCAAAGCCAAGCATCTCGAACTTTCGTAGGCATTGTCGATGAGCGTGGTGTTGTCACAGTCAAGACAGTCTTCGCAAAAGCCATTCCCGCGCCACCGGCACGCCAGCATCCTCCACACGCCCGTGAGAGAGGAGAGCAACGAGAAGCCATGGCTATGGTGTCGTTCGGCTAGAGTCCGCTGTGCGTCTCATGCCTCTTGGTGCCGAGATTGTTATGGACCAGAATTTTGACTTCGATTCGTCATCTCAGACCCCAGAATCTCCAATGGCGCAGCGTCCTGTCTGGAATATCCTTTGCGCAGCTGGCTCGAGCGAAGTGGTGAGACGAGGACTATGGTCTATGTGACCCCAGAACGGAATTCCGTGAACGGAATGTGGTGATCGGCCGTGGCTCTGGAGTCCTCTACCAGGGCTTCCATGGCGCTGCATTCTGTCGCAAGAACGACAGTTCACTCTCCATCCCTTCAATTGTTGTTCCGCTTAGGCTGCACTGCGCGACTGAAATATGGCACGTCACAAGAGGATGTGACTGCCTTCCGACACTGGCAACTTACGAGCGATTTCTTGATCAACCAGATTGATGCCTCCGGTGCCTCCACTCGATCTCCCGTTATGAATCCAAACTGTCCAGATCTTATGGAACAGCCCGTTGCTCCCACGCTATTTCATGCCAGTGTCCTGTAACGAGACAGCGGTGACAGGTATGCTGGGAAGTCGTCCCAAATTCTTCCCTACCACCGAAAGTGGTTCATATGAAGCAAGGCTTACCGCTCCACGTAGCTAGCAGCGATAGAGCATCGCAGGCCTCGGTGTAAGCATGTCGCTGAACGAGAGATGGTGGTGGACGAAGTTGGTGCATCTAAGGGCGGAGCGGCCGGTCGTTCGAGCTCGCGATTGAGAGAAGGGCGGAGCACAGCGGAGATCTGGTCAGATCGTATGATACCATGTCTCAAGAAATGCAAGTGTGTGAAGCGGCCCATCCAGGTGCAGGCGAAAGTGCAGGTGCCAGTATCAGTGAGAAGCTGCTTATGCTTCCGCGGACAGGATACATTTTTGGACCGAGGTGCTCATTCTCATCAGCGCCCACAGAAGAAGCGAGCGGTTATTGAGCTGTGAAGATTAATATTGTCCCCCCTCTACACGTGACAGATTGATTGTGAGGGACTGGTATGGGAAGTCGCGTTGTGAGGGACGATGATATACATGTATAAAGCGAGGGAGAGGAGAACGATGCTGAACCTCGACCTCTGTCGATCAAGCCCGAGATTGGCTCAGCTTGAAATCTTAGCTCCGCTGCCGAGGGTAGGCAGATGCGACGTCATTCCGGCCTAAATTCGCACAAGAGCGACGATGTGAGCTGAGCTTCGCACAAGGATGACAATCACCGACAATGTAACGTCCTTTTCACGAGCACTTCGCCTCTCTCGGTATAGCTCGGGCATATACTATACGACTATTGCACTCGATAGCATCGACCTGCACTTCGGTTTTAAACAGCCAAAATTTCTATACCTCGAAGGGTGTAGTTTGTAGAGGTGTAGGTGTAGGTTCCTTCACTTCAGAATTTGAGTTTATGTACCAAGCCCGAGAGGACCCCGGCTCAAGTGTAGTTTCAGGCAGTTGCAACCGAACAGGCCCTCAGCACCTCGAGCGCCAATCCGAAGAGAAGCCAAGGTGTTGATATGCAATCACTCGTGCGATCCGAATCAATTCGCGACCACACCCAAATCGTGTCCGGCTGCCTGGCACTGCAGATCAGCCATCTACCGACAATGTTGATGGTCTCGCCGGTGTTCAAAACAATCACCCACATATACATCATGTTCAGCACTTCTATCCAGCGGCTTGCTATGTGCTCCCAGCCACGAATGATCTCCTCTTCTCTTACTTCAACCTCTTCTATTACGACGAAGACTGGGGTTGTTAAGATAGTCTTGAGAGTATACAATGTCGACTCTTATATCAGCCGTTAGCATCTCGCTACCTCCTTCTCGGGCGCCTCGTTCCTTCTAGGGACGAAACCCAATCTGTGCTCTTCGCGAGGAATCGAGAATCCGGCTTGGCCGCAACCACGCACCAAGGGTCTGATTGGCGATAGGCATCTCGTATGCAACAGGTGGAGCTTGGATCAGATTACCGCTCGCTGTACCTTTGTGTTTCGCGTTGAGCTCTTGCGTTTCGCTGCCTATACTTCTAACCGCACTGTCTGGATGTGCAAGGCTCACGTCCGTTTGCGACGTCGAGCGATCGATGTTGACATAGCCAACATCAACTTGCAGAAAGCAAGTCAGGAAGCTCTCGTCGAGAAACAAAGCAGCCACCTTCCAGGAAGACAGGCATCGTCCAAAGGTGGGGTACGGAGAAGTAATCAGCCATTCTCCAAGATGCCGCTCTAGAAAAACAGCGATCCTCTCCGACTTGGCTTCCAGTCCTTCGTCGCGGCACATGATGGCGATCTTGCATGCATGCCGCGGGCACTACCAGCAATTCGATCAGTTAGAATCTACGCACGTCGCAACCCAGTAATCCAGCTTGTTCGGACAGGATTGCTCCACTCAGGGTGCGGCCGAGCTCTGCCTCATCTGCTCGCTGGCCTATTTCAGGTAGTGGCGAAAGAGGGATTTGAGAGTGCGGTCTCGCGGTGCTCACTACTCACGTGCGACAGATTTCCTACCACACTTCCAACTGCCTGCACGGAATGGAGCTGATGCCGATCTTGATGCTGTTTGCTGTTCAAGCCGTTGCTGAGTCTATGCTTAATACTCATCTGCCTGCTAACTCATTTCACATGGTAGAACAAGAGCCACTGTGAGCCGTGAACTCGCACTGTCTGCTGCTCACGAGCAACGAGTATCTCACTGATATGCCAAGCTGCTTGCTATCGTCTGTCATTCAGTCAAGTTCCTGACGACGGACCACATCTTCGAGTAGATTCCTGGCTGTACACGAGCCCAGATAATAAGCCGCGATGTTTGCTGCCGTGCCCCCACCGAAGACAACACCGAAGCGTCTCAGACGGAGCTCTTTGGATATCTTCCCCTAGTGACCCAAGCATACGCCTGCTCGCGCAAGGAGGTGCGTGTAGCGAATGTGGAATGAGTTGGATCACCGGAATGAATGTTACATTCGAGTCGATATCCGTGGAGTCCAGAAGCTTGGCTCAAATCCAAGAAAGCAGGATCGGTGGTTGTTCATCGCGATCCAAATTCAACAAAGCAGAGTGTGCGGTTGCTCCTCATCACGAGACCGGTGTCCGAGGCCCATCATTATCGACAAGCGAAGCGCGCATCCTTCCGAAGGGAACGAAGTCTGTGGTTCGCCAGCCTCAGCATCAATATCTGGCTTATAGGACTTTTTGCCGTCAGTGAGATAAGAAAGCATGCAGTGTTCCAAGGGACTGACGGCTATGGTTCTCAATATCGAAACCTATTTCGTCTGGCTTTTTATCAGTCGCCTGACTCTTGAAGAGAGTGTGCAGTCTTCTAAGGATTGAAGTTTATGGTTCTCCCACATCAAAACCTGTCTTGTGTAGCTCTGCATCATCAGCGAGAAGAGAGAGTGTGCATTTTCCGAGAGGCTGAATGGAGTATGTGCTTCTCCAACATCAAAACCTGGTTTGAGAAAGTGTGCAGTCTTCCAAAGGGCTGAGTAGCAGACCAGGTATGGCTCTCCCTTCGTATCATCATCATCATCATCATCATCATCATCATCATCATCATCATCACCATCATCACTGGAACGGATCGCAAATGCAGGAAGTGGATTGTTGTGTAAGTCAACACGGATTGCGGATTTGTACTTGCCTGTTGTATCAGATCTGGTGTTGCGATGTAGTCTTCCCCGCCGAAGGTCATTTGACTGTTGTTGGGTACGGGTGGGTTGTTGGCTTTGTCTAGCACTTAGCGGTACAACATTGTTTCGCTCACAAGTACTTTGGGCTGGCTCGATGTTGCCCTGTCGATACAGGGCGCTGATCTCCATCTAGGTAAGTAACGGTTCTGACCAAAATCCAAGCATCTGCTTTATCCCCCTGCCCAGTCGTTCTTGTTCGTGATAGGAATGATTTCGCCCGCATCGGAATCTATCCTGATTTAATGCCGATGCATTGTTCGATGTCATGACATTTCCGCAGGTACCAATCGCGTTTTCGTTCCATCCTTCACAGCCTCTTGTTGCTCTTTGCAGGGAAGGTTTGTAGGTCCTGCTCGTCTAGGGACTCTTGTGAGCTGCGTGTTTGGTGTGCGAGAGGAAGATGACGATGACTTGTTCAAAGCATGCTTGAGGATGCCGAGTGCTCGAGGATGCCGAATGCTCGTATGGATTTAGTACCGCTACCCAAGATCAAAGAAGCCAGTGTGCAGGACTGCTTCAAAGACCAGCTTTGGAAGCTGTTGGAATGGAGATCCTCACTAAGGAGGGAGATGAGAGTCGTCTATGGACATCGAAGCGGGAGCTGAGAAGTCAGCGGAGCATGAGTCCTCCTAGGCGGCTTCGTCAGGTTTGGGAAGTCGCAGCTGAGGAGATAGTATCGAGCCAGTGTTGATTGAGGTGTGAATGTGAAAGTCGTCACGGGGTATCTCTGCCAGATGGGGAACTTCTCGCCTACGGATCTTACGAACCAGAACTTCGCCCTGGTCGAGCACCATTGGCGATAAGGCAATGACCATATGCCACGTGAGGACGAAGTACTGTTGCCGCTGGAGGCGGGGCGTTCTTCTCGGAGGAGACGTGATGAGCTGGAGTCCGAAGGATCGAAGTCCTCGCTGCTTAGAAGTGTCGACCTCATTGCCTCTTCGCCCTTACTCGCGGCATAGTCAGCGAACTAGGCGCTTGCTTTCCAAGCGGAGGGGAGTAATGCTTGAACGGGCTATCGTCGCCTGACTTTCCTTCCCACGCGCTGACTAGTTTGGCAGAGCTATGATTCTTGTATTCCGTTATCTTTCCGCGATGATCTTTGGCTATGTGCGTGACAGATCTTGCCTATGAGACGTCGAAAAGACTCGTCTCTAGAAGACAATCTTGCGGCTCCAACAGATGCACTTCTAACGGGAGGTAGTTGAGAGCTTGGACCACACGGCTGTGTACTCGAAGGCTCGAGAGACTGGAGCCGTTCATTCGTATACAGGCGAAATCGTGGAAATGTCGGGAGACCGTTTCCCAGCCATAGATCCCGCCTAGAAGCTTGTCTTGGACTGTTGGTAAGCATTGCGTTGACCAGGCTCCAGAATCTGCCGTTAGCTGCCTCAGATCGTTCTCGAGGTCCAGTCAAATCCTCAGCTGCATTGGTGACAAGCGGTCTCGCATGGTTGGTTGACACATATTAGTCAGCCGAGGATGCTCAGTGTGTCAAAAGGCGATTTGGTACTGGAGGAGCGCGCCGACGGTGTCCCACGCTGCTGACAAAGAACATAGCGCGCTGGTGTCGAGGACAAAGCTGAGATTCACGATCAGGCCTTACCCCATCGAGGACTCTTTTGCGCGTGATGTACTTGCGCACGTGAGTGCTGCCTTTGTCGAGCGTATAACGGCAAATTTGGCGGCTGGTAAGACAACCGTGTCGAGACTGGGCGCGATGGGCGCAGTGCGCTCGAGATTAGCATGCCATTGATCGGCTGTCCGAACGTAGCGCGAGAAAGTCAGCATGACATCCATGTCTGAATCGTGAAGACTCCGTTCATCAGCCAGTGCAAAGAAGTCGTCTTGGCCGCCGGGACGGGCTTGACGAGGGATGGCAGACAGGGCGCGATTGAGGTCGATCGAGATCGCATCGGAAAGTATTTTCTCCAACACCATGCTCTACCAGTCTCGTCCTCACTCCTGCCACTTTTATCATCGTCTCCGTCCTTATTATCTCCATCATTCTCGCTTTCAACCTCCTCGTCCCTGTCCTTCTTGCTTTCGACCTCTTCCTCATCCTCGGCGCCAGACTTACAGCCTTCGTTGCTCTGCTCGTTGTCTTGATCGATTGAATTACTAGAATCGCTGTTGCTTCGGCTGCCATATGCATGGGCCAGACTTACTGATCGGGCATCAGCTTGACGTTCCCGTCGATTTGCTGGTCTCGGAGAAGTAAGTCGAGCATGATACTTTAAGCAGGATCGACAAACGCCTTGTACGCATAGATCATAGTGCGTGGCGTGGTATTGTATGCCAGAAAGGATGCACCTTCTCAATCTTGACCCAGGTCAACCCTCCACAAGCCCAAATCCACCAGGAAGACAGAAAGACCCGGGTATGCGGGTATGCGGGAGGCCAAGCCTCGCAAGATCTTATCTTAACGTGTATCTGCGGAGTGCAAGCTCCAAGCCCGCAGTGACGTGACGTGACGCAACTGTTATGACTAAGCTGAGCAGAACAAGACATTGATTGATTGCCTATAGAATTGCATGAAGATTAAGTACTAAAATGGAAGAAGCTACCTATATTAGTGTGTGAAAGAGGCCTTGGCACTTGGCAGTACTAACTAATCTATAATACTCCCCCTTAGGCACTTCTTAACATGTAATATAGACTTGTTAGTTATATTCTAGCTTCTTTAGCTTTACTTTATCCTATCCTTAGCCTTTATATTCTATCCTTAGCCTTTACATGCCTTCTAGGTAACTCTATTTATAGCTTTACGGTATCTAAATAGAACCTTCTTAATAGGTAGTAATATAGCTTTTCCTTTAGCTTATATTACTAATTAGCTATATTTTCCTTTATATACTTGAAAGTAAAAGTAAAGTATAGTTTACTATAGGTTTACTTATTAAACCCTATTATAAGCTTGAGCATAGACTTAAATAAGCTAACTATTATCTTTATAAGCTTATACTTTCTTACTCTAACCTCAAC
>JAASFE010006205.1:140401-153067 GCA_013365205.1 Pseudocercospora cruenta
CTATTACTATCCGTAATATCCGAGTAATATTAGACCTATACTATAGCTACTAGATATTCTATTATCTTACCGCGTACTATCCTAAACCTATTAAACTCGGCCTTACTAATATTATAGTATTCTTAAGCTAGCTTTGCCCCTAACTAATATAGTTAAGCCTACTTATATTAAGTATTAGAAGAAGGGGTTATATCGGCTCGTCTAGTTTATCTTCGTACGGGTCTATATATATCTAGGTCTTATATCTAGTTAGGTATGTCTTAGATTACTTAAACTAGCGGGCCTAGTTACTAGGTCTATTAAGGATAATAAGCTTACTACTACTAAGACGACTACTATTAGAGAGAGATATTATAGACTCGAGCGTATATAGGAACGCGTAGATTAATAGGATACGTATATAGAAACGCGTAGACTACTTGTTCTCGGTACTATATAGGTCAATTAGACTATAGAAGTCGTCTTATTTTAATTATACTAAGGAAGCCTCTAAGAAATAGATAAACCCGGGCTTATAACTATTAGGCTTAGCGTAGTTGATTACATTACGTAATACTACATTATTAGGAGCGTTCAACTAAATAAGTGAATAATTGTATATCTTATTGTCTATCTAATATTGCTTGAGAACAGGTGTTGAAATCTCTGCTTATGCCAAGAATCATGTGATCTCGGCTGTGCAACATCGCTCAGACTGATCCCAGTTATACTTTCGGCAGGAGATTGGGTTTCCAATGTCTTTACGCTCCTAGAAGTGAGCACCGCTGTCTCGCCACAAATCGTCTCAGCTGGACTGTCGTTGATTATCACGCGTTGCATACGGTGGCACAGCCGTAGTACTGCTCACTCACTGTCGCCAAGGGGCTTCTCTTCATGGGTACAGCGCCTCTCCCACGCCAAACAGTCAAGAAATGCTCACCATAAATGTTTTGGTCCTTCGCGTTGCGCTTTTTCTCGCGCATGCTTCTTCTCTAGTTGAGAGCAAGAAAATAATAGGAGATCTAGCTCGTTTCCACTCTGGACCACCAAAGGACACATGGATTCGGGAGTCCAAAACCACGCTGATTCTGCCTCCGGTAAACGAAGGACAGAAAGGCTTCCTATGTATATGGCCAGGACTGGACGAGAATACTGGAAAGCTCGTGCAATCAGTCGCTATCTCAGACCGGAAATCGAAATGCAATGGCGAGAGGCCACCACGTCACACCTGGATTTTGATGGCAAGCGTGTACAACGAGAAGAAAGGAAATCAACACAATGGCGACTGCAAGATCGGACATCCTGGAGATCATGTTACCATTCATTACAAATACAATCCCGACAACAACGGCTACGATCAGTCTGTTTCCCTCAACGGTGATACGGTGTCAACTTTCTCAACCCACCATGACGGTCGAAAAGGACGGCGTTATTACACGGCGATTGAGTGCCAAGACAAACCTTGCGGCAAGGTGCCGGCGCATAAGTACATCGACACTACCATCATTCTCGACGACAAGGATCCGAACTACGGCGACACAGTCGTGAACAAAGGTGCGACAGGTCGGCTAAAGATGAAGGATGGCGGACGTGTGTGGGAGGCAGATGAGATTCTTGTCGAAAGTCATGTATTCCATTGAGCATCAAACGCTTCGACAGCACTTTATTGCCCGTGCTACCAATTCCTGGTGAATCCCTTGGAGCCCTGTATCGATTTTGATCAAAATGCCCAAGCCCTGAGCGATGAGTCAAAGAAGTCGAGATACGGAACTTTCGAGTGAGATACATCGCATGTAGGAATCATGCGCCCCGGAGAACAGCTTGCTTCATTGCCAGGCCTCGTGCAGGTGATTGAATCCAAGCTCCTTGACCGATGCCTTCTCCGGTGCTACGGCTTATCCAGGTGCTGGAAGCGGACGGATCGCAAATAAAGCCGATGTACGAAACCCTTCGAGACTGCCGTTAACCTCTAGCTGAGCTTCGAGTATTCTCGTGCGAGGTGGAGACTTATAGAAGTGGAAAGTGTCTTGGACCACGGCCATGCCTCGAAGCATTTTCCTCTTGTACCATGCTCAATGGATTTTTCGACATGTGCCGCCATAATGGCCAGACTGTGGTGCCAGCTTACAGCCGCCTCGTTTAAGCATCTCACTAGCCCTGGACAGTCAAGACAACACTACCACTTATTGTCAAATATCTTCCCGTCTTTCACAAGTATCATGTCAGTGACAGGAGGCAAATGATTCTCAGCACCGCCAAACATCATGCCCTTCCTCATGACCTCCCTGTAGTTCTCTCCAGGAGCGACTTTACCAAGAACATGTTCTCTCCTGGTCTCCACCCGATCAGGAACTCTGATTGAGCGTCCTACAACAGCTTCCATACCCTGCCAAGCGAAGGTGATGGCTTCTTTCGCACCAGCAGGCACTCCGGCATCGTCTAGCATGTAGATCTTCGTCCTCGGATAATGTTTCTGGATATGCTCAACAATGTTGGGGTTGTATGCGCCTCCGCCGCACATGAATATCTCGTCGATGTCCTGCGAGGGAGCGTAGCGCTTGTAGTGCTCGACTATTGCCTGTGCCGTGATCCGGGTCACTGTGGCTACGACATCGTCTGGCGTCATGCCTAGAGCTTCAGCCTTTTTTATAAGTTCAAAAGCGAGCGTGTCGCGAAAAACTTCTCGTCCCGTCGTTTTGGGCGGATCTAGGTGAAAGTATTCATGTCGAAGGAAGTCGTCGACTAAATCTTGATTGACGACACCGCGTCGGCCCATGACGCCGTCCTTGTCGTATTCTTGCTTTCCATTGGTGTAGTGTCGCACGACAGCATCAATGAAGACATTCCCTGGTCCAGTATCAAAGTCGAAGCACTTCTCCACGCCTCCTTCGTTATCGGGCGGGATGAAGCACACATTCGCAATGCCACCAATGTTCTGACAAGCACGAAGTTTGGTGGGGTGATGGAGTAGCAGGGCGTCGAAGAAGGCGATTAGCGGTGCGCCTTGTCTTCCAGCAGCTTGGTCGCTGACCCGGAAATCTGTGACTGTGGTTCGTCCCGTCCGCGAGGCGATGAAAGTACCCTCCGCCATCGTCAGGGCACTCTTTACCTGGCCTGGTCCTGGCATGCTCAATAGCCAGATCGTCTGGCCATGTGATCCAATCACATCAACGCTTCGAATGTCAACATCATTTTGTTTGCAAAACTCAATCGCTGCTGATGCGAATGTCTCTCCGAGAAGGACATTGACTTCCGACAATTCCTCTGGTGTCGTCTTGTTGTGCAAGATCATGTTCATTACGCGCTTCTTGATCACTGGCTCCAGAGGAATCTCGCCATACTGGAAGATTGAGTATATCGTTAGCCAACGACCACGATTCGTTTACACAGCCATACCGATAGCAATTCAAACTCCAGAGGCTTATTTGGACTGCTTTGGCGGAAGTGGCACAAGACACAGTCGATGCCATCCATGCTCGTTCCGCTGTTCAGGCCGAGGACAGTGATGTCTAGAGCTCTTGGCGAGGTGCCATTGCCTGTAACTTCGAAGGGCTCGCCAATGCTCCCCATCTCGCTGAGTTTCCCGATGCTTGGTAAGTGGTGGTTTCGTTGGTACAAGCGTTGCGATGATCTGACACGCCACGAGATAGGATTCAATCAGATCTCAGCCATGCAATTGCAGCCGATGTCATGCAGTCATAAATATTATCCCACTTGGGTCGCAAAGCAACAAGTCGCGGGTGTTCGCCTTTTCGTCCGCTCGCTTAATTGCTTAAATGCCAGTGTTCGAAGCAGCACTGCGCACCTCGCCAGTTCGCATGATCGCTTAATATTCGCCTGCTCGGCCTGCTGCCGCCACTTCTCAATGGCGACCTGGGGTGATCTGGGGAACATTTCGTGGCAGCTCGTTCCTGCATTGTCAGTTCAAATAGTGCGGTTGCATCCACTGTTTCCAGTGTAGTCAAGATCTTCGTTTGTCTACACTTGAAGATGGGACTTACTCAATCATGGAAGAGGCTGTCAGCCAAACAGCTCAACTTTGCCATTCAAGCCTTTTCTCTCATTGCCATTTTCTTCGAAGGATATGATCAGGTATGTGAGCTTGTGTCGCTTCGATTTGTGGTATCACTGTGCTGACAAGACGGTGCTTAGGGTGTTATGGGTGGAGTGAACGCGAGTCCGAGATACGTCCAAGAAGTCAACATTGGTCTTTCCGATGGGACGGTGACCAACGTCACGAAGCAAGGCGGCATCGTAAGCATAGTAAGCATCTACGTTGCAGTTCATTTGATTGCGATTTAAATTCTGATTCTTCCTCACCAGTACTATCTCGGTGCCATTGTTGGCTGCTTCCTCGGCGGTTGGCTCGCGGACCGGATTGGTCGTGTCAATGGCCTGTTCTATGGGGCCATGTTTGCGTTGGTCGGCGGTGCTCTGCAAGCTGCCACACAAAGTGCGACTTTCATCCTGGTCGCACGAGTTGTTACAGGCCTCGGAACTGGAGGTAGGTCCCATCTTGCGAACGGCGGGTTCCTGCCGGCTGATGTTGGGCATGAACAGCTCTGACCGGAATCACACCCGTCCTTATATCGGAAGTGTCGAATGCCACGCATCGAGGTGGTATGCTTGGCTACGTGTTTATTGCCAATTATCTCGGGATTTCTGTCGCATACTGGCTGTCATTCGGCCTCGCGTTCATCAACAACGGCTACTCTGATCTTCGCTGGCGATTTCTGCTGGCATTTCAGTGCATTCCTGCGATTGTACTTCTCGCCGGCATAAGGTTACTTCCAGATTCGCCGCGATTCCTTGCCTCAAAAGGACGTCTCCGGGAAGCCAAAGAAGTATTGGAGCATGTCCGTGGAGGCAGAAGCAGCGACGTTGACCTGGAGTTCAAAGAAATCTGTGCCATGGCAGAGCATAGCAAGCCAAATTCACCGATCGAATTTGGAAAAATTTTACTCGGCCTTGATCAGCATGTTGCACCACACCTTACACGCAGAGCATGGCTGTGTTTGTGGTTGCAGATTATGGCTTCGTGGACTGGAATAACTGCGGTCACGGCTTACTCGCCTGTACTTTTGAGTCAGGCTGGGTATAGTACTTTGAAACAAAATGGTCTAGCCGGCGGCTTGAACACTATTGGTATCGTTGGCACCATCATATCGGCGCAGATCGTCGACAAGATTGGACGGCGTACATGTCTGATGGGAGGCGCGGCAGGCCTCGCCCTTGTCAATCTGATCGTAAGGCAGATGAGACCGGAAAGACGGCTTTCCAACAAGACTGACTCCTCTATAGGCGGCCATACTGTACGAGGTGTCCCTCCACAAGCCTGCGATCTCCACAAGCATAGCTCCGGCTGCAGTGACCATGCTCTTCTTGTTCAACCTCATTTACGCTTCCACTTGGGGCACCGTTGCCTTTCTTGTCCCCACGGAGATATTCCCAAGTGACCTCAGAGCCCAAGGAAATGGATTTGGAATCACTGGTTGGGCAATCGGGGTAGGTATGACGGTTTTGGTCAACCCAATCATGTTCGGTGACATCAAAGTAAGTTCGTCACCACAGTGACACCCGCTGGTATCGTGCTGTAGATGTGTCGCCGAGGAGGTGTATGTTCCCGGATCGCTGTACTGACTGCCATTGCAGAGCCGAACCTATTTTCTCTTTGCTGGGTTGAACCTTCTCTGGGTTCCAATTGTCTATTTCCTGTACCCGGAGACGGCAAACAGGTCGCTAGAATCGATAGAGGCCATGTTCTCGTCCTCGTCACCGCTCTACTCTAACATGGAACGTGCGTACCGGGCCGGAAGGGAAGATTTCAGCACAGTCATTGAGCAGGACATCGCAGTCGAAAAGGCTTCATCGTACCTAGAGGAGCGAGCATAGGCTGAGCCAGTGGAAGAGAACATTCCAACGACAGAAGAGCGCAGTCAAGAGAATTCAGTTGAAGGAAAAGGCCCAATCCCAGTCTTCTAACAGCTCGGGTGGAACAAAGAAGTCAGGCGACTGCTGCTCGGGTGCGGTAACGCTGCTGGCAAGAACGCTAGAGTCAGGAGGAACGGAGTTGCGCACGCCGTCGACTTCGGACGAGACAGCCTGAGCTTGTCCCGACAGCTGTCGCTGCTCCAGAATGAAGCTATCAATCCGCATGACTTGCGCTTCGAGCTTCTTACTCGCGTCGGTCGGACAGCATAGCTTCTTCTCCATTTCGGCCAGAAAAGCGGTCAGATCTACGAGCACAGAGCGCACTAGGTGATAAAGAGAGGCACTCATTCCTGACTTGAAAGCCGCTCCGAATGTCTTTCCAATCTCGGCAAGGTGATACAACAGTGGCGAGCTAATCGCACGAAGATAGGTTACAGGCATGCTAGCAAACGCGGCCAGTACCTCACTAGCGATGTGACATTTCTGTTCCAACCTGGAGTCATCGCTGCTGAAATAGATCATGCGGACGAGCTGGACGGTGGCCGTGATGTTCGCAGCTTGGAAACTGTACAGGTCTCGTCGGAAATTGAGCGTTGGCGGTGCTGTTGTCTTGAAAATGTTCGGCAGATCTGCATACGTGGCTCTTATGCGGTCGAGCACAGCAGATTGCGAAGGCGTGCTCATGTCTTGTAGAGCGGGAACAGCGGGCGTCCTCAGAGTAGGAGCGCGAGATCGTTGTAAATCACTGACGGCGTATTCGAGTATGCGATACATGTCAGTAACGTAATTCCATCCACGCAACCAGCTGACCGTATCCGCTTCGTCCGCAATTTGACGAGCCTCGATGTTTTCATCGTCGATTTCAGTAGGGTAATGGACGTTCGAAGACGCTTCTCTGCTCGTCATAGCACGATCCCAGACAACAGACGTGAAGACATCAAGTGTGTACGCGGACCAAAAGAGTCGTCGGCGCTCCTCAACCTCAACAGTGGTAATCCCCCCTGGCCAGTTTGTCTCATCGTGCAAGGCGCCGACAGCCACGTAAGTATGATATCTCGAGAGATGGTAGCTCATTGTCGATGGCGACCCATATTGAATCGCAGTGATGGCCAGCAGCAAAGATGCACGCATAAAGCCGAAGCGCTGGTGGACTAAAATGCCACTTGGGATGGCGTGTACAGCAGCTTCAAAGAGCTCTTCTGAGGTTGGTGACTTGAGTTCTTCTGGGTCCCACGATTGTCGCAGAAAGGCGCCGTCCCGGGCCCTAGCTGAGGACAACGCACACATAGCTATTACTGACGCATACAGCGCCTGGTCTTCTAGGTGTTCGGCTCGAGAAACACTGCGCAGCAATGAGGCGCGGTGGAATAGCGGAAAAACGGGATAGACGACCTCGAGAAAGATCTCCGTCAGGTCCATCACCATTCTCTGTGTTATCGCTAGCTTAGGCATCCATTCGGGTGCTTTTGGATTGAGTTCGAGAGGTTGGCTCCTTTGTGGCTGGGGAGATCTCAGAGTAGACAAAATTGACTGACGAGGCTTCCCTCGTTTACGCACAGGGCGATTGAATACGCAGCGCTCGCCGTAGTCCGTACAGTGCTGGCACGAAGATGTGTTGTCCAGGGCAGGTTGGCAACGCACACTCCTACGATTGCATGCATCACAGGCTCGAGGATTTCTACGAACCTTCTGTGCCTTGCTTGGGCCAGCGACTACTGGATGAACGTGCGAGTCACTCGGTTGCGGCATCGTCTGGAGTATGACCAGGAACCGATATCAAGACAGACTAGGAGTCGTGTCTCAAGGGACGCCTCGCCACTTCCTCGAGGCCTAGCAACCAGCCCGAGCGCCAGTGAGTATGCCCGGATCGCGTGAGATCAATTTCTCTTCAACGACGTGTTTTCTCAGCCTAGCACGTCTTATTCCCGTTCATAGTTGGTGTTGTTGATAAGCACGCGCCGGGCGCGACTGCCTCCATTGCAGTCTACCGCAGTTGCGAGAAGCTTTCCACCGCAGCGCTCTCAATGCATACAACAACTCTCGCTCTTTCACTTGCTAATAGCTATGCCGATTATATAAGGCATATTCCGACGACTTTCCGGTGCCAGACGAGGAGGTTGTAGCTGCGGTGGTAGAAGGCGTGGCAGAAGCGGTGGATATTGAGTCGTAGGACGTAGTCGCTTACTCTGACTACCCCGCGCGCGCGCCTTCTTGCCTAAGTTAACCGAGGTCTGTGTACCGGCAAGGCATTACCCGAATTCTCCGCTCTCAGGAGAACTCAGTCCTATACGCCTATGCTCTCTATATATCTAGCTATATTTTTCTATTCTTTAATACTATTAGTTTCTTTTCTATTATATTATTTTATAATAGTATTTATAAATAATATATATAGGAATAGTTAGAATAGTATATTTATAATATCTATCTACTACTATAGAGCTCTATAATAAGAATTCTAATCTTTATTATTTTATTAATAAATAGAAAAGAAAATAGAAAACTATTTAATAAACTATTTATATTTAAAAGATATTTAAAATTAAAAAAACTTATAAAGAAGTTTAATATAAAACTAATATTATAAAGAAAAGCTTTATATAGGAAGTCTTAATAGACTAATAGAACTATTATTTTATTATTAAATATTTTTATATAATTACTAAGATAGTTTAATCTAGATATCTAACCTATTCTATATAGTAACTTTTCTTTTTAGATAGAATCTCTATTAACTCTTATTCTTCTAAGTACTATATTATTAGTATCTCTTAATAGAAGAATTAATTAATAATAAGATAGTATTTTAATATTCTTAGAAGGCGAAATATAGATACGTATAGAAGTCGTAAATAGTATTAGAAGTTATAGTAGTAAGTAGTAAGTATCGTAGAGTAGATAGTAGTTATTCTTATTATCTAGCTAAAGAGCGATACTACTCGCCTATATATATTAGCTAGAGGGATTCTATTAGGTTCTAAGTACGCGTAATAGCTTACGTATACTACTATATACCCCTTATTTTTATTTCGTAATTAGATTCTATAGAGATTAAGGTTCTAGAGGCTATTAAATATAATAGAGGGTTCTAGCTATACTAAGCCGAGATCCTTATTATACTAGTCTTAAATAGGAAATAGTAGCTAATCGTATTCGCCTCGTCGAAAGTATTCTCTAAATACTAATATTAGTATTTATTATTACTTAGTTATCGCTAACTAAGCTAAGCTAATACTAGCTAATATAGCTAATACTAAATATTTAATTAAGAATATTAATTAAAATTTATTAATTATTTGATTAATTGTTAGATTCGTTAGACTCGTATTAGATTCGTATTATATTCCTAATCTAGAAGCTACTAGGCCTAAATAGGTAATCTACGCTTTAATCTAGGTTTTAAAGCTCTATTCGTCCTCTTTTAATATCTATTACTATTAAGACTTATAGTATCGATATAATCGGTATATAGAATAGTAATAATATATAAATAAATAATATATATAGTATTTAGAGGATCTAGATTCTATATATAAATAGCTCTTAGTATATAATTACTAGCTACTTACTAAATAGATCTAAACTAAGCTAGAGAACTATCTAAATCTATAGAAATAGAACTAGTAAATTAAGTTAATTACTACTATCCTTACTACTAGTATTAGTAAAAGTACTTTATATAATAATAATAAGACTATAAGATATTATAACTCTAAAGCGAATATTCGAAGGCTTAATATAGATACGTATAGAAGTCGTAGATAGTATCGGAAGTCGTAGTAGTAGTAGTAGTAGTAAGTAGTATAGAGTAGATAGTAGTTATTATTCTTCTTCTCTAGCTAAAGAACGATTCTAGTCGTCTATATATATTAGCTAGAGAGATTATAGTAGATTCTAACTATACGTAATAGCTTACGCGTACTACTATGTATCCCTTGTTTTTATTTCGTAATTAGATTCTATAGAAATTAAGGTTCTAAAGGCTATCGAATACGATAGAGGGTTCTAGCTATACTAAGCCGAGATCCTTATTATACTAGTCCTAAATAGGAAATAGTAGCTAATCGTATTCGCCTCGTCGAGAGTATTCTCTAAATACTAATATTAGTATTTGTCAAGCTGAGGAGGGCCGACAGGGTCATAAATGGATCGTAAGTGCAATAGAAGCTACAAGGGGAGTAGGGGCCAAAGTAGGAACAGCAAGTATATTGTTGTTATCTACAGGTTGGAGCTGCACCAGAAAGGTGTCAGCTTGGATGGATCACATGATTTAAGTCATGTGATCCAGCCTGTCTTGGCATTGCCTACCAGGTCACCAACTGGACTGTATATTCCAACACTCGTAGTATTATTAAGTAAGCGTTAGATATAGTAAGGTATATATTAATTATATATCTATCTAAGCTATCTCTATCGAGGAAGTATCTAGCTAGCTAGGCTATACGCCTACTACTACTATAATAATACCCCCCCTCGCTTTTAATAAAGTCTACTTACTAAGTAGTTACGTCTATCGTAACTCGATACGCTATACGCTACTTTAGTATAATAATATAGACTACGAGCTCGCCCCTCGCTATTTATAGAATACGACTCGCTAGTAAGGAATATAATATCTAGATAAGAAGTACCTATAGTATATTAGAGTAGTTCTTTTTATAAGTAGGCGCCTTCTATACCTTTAGCTTAGTACCCTTTAGCTTAGTATCCTTCTTTAGCTTCCTAGTTAGCTTAGTTGGCGTATCTTCCTTAATAGTCTTTACCTTCTTCTTATCTAGCTAGTTAGACTCGCTAGAAGCCTTATACTTCTTACTCTCCTTAGACGTCTTAAGCTACTAAAGGATAGCCTTATAGATCTTAATAGATATCTACTTTAGTATAAATACGAGTACTTTTAGTAGCGTAAGCTCGTCTTCCTTAGCGCCGTTGCCTAACCCTATAGCTTAGTTAGTAGCCTTAGCTTAGTTCCCTTCTTACGTAGCTATTATAATATACTAGTAGCCTTAGAGAAACTCTTAAACTTACTCTAGAAGGTAGCTTAGTAGGTTCTTCTTTTACTCCTTTAAGAGCTAGCTATATCTACCTTAAATACCTATCTAATCTATTCTACGGCTATACTTATATAGCTCGTTATCCTTAGTAGTATAATCGTACGGGATGTCTTTAAGTATTATATAGGCGTCCTTATATAGTAGCTAAAAGAACTCGCTACGATCGCCTAGCGCGTAGCGGCCTAGCTACAATTATAGGTAGATAGTATTTAAGAAGTAAGTAAGTACTAGATTATTTAGCTTAGCCTTATACTCTTATATATTATAGATAATATAGTTAGGAATAGTATTATAGTCGATAATAGTAGGAAAGTAGACGTTCTATAAGCGATAGTAGAGGTTAGGTACTATAGATAGCTAAAGGATATCGTTATCCTTCTTAATAACTTTATTATCCTTATATCGCTAGTAGTAGTCGAGGAAGGCTTATATAGTAATTATTTCTCTAATATCGTTATTATATAGTATTAGGTCTATAGTATAGTAGGACTAGTCGATTACTCTACCTTTACTAGATAGTATAGTAGTATTAACTTCTAAAGGAGCCTACTTACGGAGGCTACCTTTATCCTAAAGGAGGTAGCTATAGTAGTAGTTCGCGATTATCGCTTAGCCCTATTCGTTAGCTTCGATAGCTAGTAATCTAGTATTCTTCCTATTAGGCTAGATTATACCCTTAGATTCGAACTATAAGGGATAATACTTAGCTACCTTATCTCTCGTAATTAGTTCTAACTAGATTAGGATAGTATACTCGCTAATCTTCTAGTCTAATAGGTAGATACCCTTTAGTATAAGATAGTCGAGTATTAGGAATCTAAGGATATAGTAGCGCGGGATACGCTAGTCGTCTATAATAGCTAGCTAAGCGATCTAGATCTCTAGCTAGTCTCTATAGTCTACTCCTAGCTAGTAGTAGTTATCGTCGCTAGTAAGCTTAATTACTACGCCTTCTCGCTTCTTCTTATCCTTCTTCCCTATCTTAGTCTTAATATCTATCTTAGCGCTAGAATCCCTATCTTCTATCTCTATTAATTCTTCCTCTACTATACGTACTAATAGCTATACTACTTTCCTATCTTTGCCCTTTAGCGCTACTAGATAGCTATCTAGAAAGTTGCCTCTACTAGTATATATATAGGTATCTTTCCTTATTATATCTCTATCCTAGCTAGTAATAATATATTACGCGACTAGCTCTTTAAGTAATGTCTATAAGGTCGCGTTACTATTGTCTTCTAGACCGACTAGGTAATAATAGACTTTTATAGTTAGATTAATCTTAGCTCGTAGGCGGTATACGACTTTTACTAGGAGCTCCCCTACTATAGCTAGTAAGCTTACTAAGATAGTATTAGCCTTAACCTATATAAACCTAGGCGGACGAGTATACGGGAAGGGCTAGTAGTAGGACTAGTTGGATTAGAATGTCCTACTAGTAAAGGGCGGGTCTCGGTTCGTCTCGTATACGTAATAGTCGGGTATAGGTAGTAGTACGTAGGTATCGAACGCGTAGTATCTCTTAGAAAATACCAAATCCTATTGTCGCTCCTCGTAGTATAGACCTACTTGTCCCCTATATTCCTCTTCTTCTACCTATCTATTCTTATACGTAAAAATATCCTTATAAAAACCCAATTAGTTACTAGCTAATAACCCTCCCCTCCTTAAAGTCGTAGTACGACTTTATATATACTAAGCTATT
>JAASFE010006206.1:1703-17609 GCA_013365205.1 Pseudocercospora cruenta
GTCTACTTAAACTTAGATAAGGACTTAGAGGCGTCTAATATTAGCGACTCTAATAATATAGATAACGAGTAAAAGGACGTTAGTACTTCTAATTTCGAGGATAATTAGGCTACGACTAACGAGTTAGACGACAACGATAATTAGTAGTATAGTAATATACTATATAGTATAAGTAGTAATACTACTTTAATATTATTTAGGTAGTATATAGCTATATTTTTATAATATATATAGTATAGCTACCGATTTACTAGTATATAGATTAGCGATAGGGGTCTATTAGGTTTATATAGCGTTTATAGGCTAATTATATACCTATAGGTTTATAAATAATAAAAGTAATATTCTAGATATTATCTATATACTTTAGACTACTACTAGACTAATTTTTATACCTAAATTTACATGTTCTGAAATATAGCTCTATAATATTACCTATACGGTCTATAACGACCCTTAGACTACTAGAGGGAGCAGCTCCGGAACAGGTTTAGCGCTGCCTTGGCAGTCTGTGCTCTGAGACTAGTACCTGGGCTATTTTCGGGTGCTTTATGAATCTTCAGCTCCGCTTTCCGAGCTATGGAAGCACTGTCCATATTCCTCTACTACTACTTCGTCTATCTTACAAACAAAGAACAATGCTCAATGACATCGTAGGTGGCTTCAATCATACCGAAGAGTTCCTCCTGCTGTACCTTGGATCTCAAAGCAGTCGCCGCAACCTTCGTGCTGTTCAAGTACCTCCATCTCAAGCCCGAGCAAATCCTGTCGACCTTTGGAGAGCCGAGCTATGTCTTGCTCGTCTTACGCTCATACTCCTTCATCCGCTCGGCAACAGTCGTGCCATTCCATTCGGACTTCGATGACCGACCACCGACATGATGCTTGGTGGGAAGCCCGATCTGTTCTACTGCGAAAGACGCAGCCACGCTTGCTTTGGCAGTAGCTTCAACGGCATCACCGCCATTCTGCTGGAACTCGACTGCAAATGCACCAAGGAATGCGTTGCCGGCTCCTGTTGCGTCCTTGATACGGTGTTGATCTTCGACAGAATAGTAGGGATCAACCCAGGTCATATCGACGGTATCCTGCAATTGATCGCCTGAAGTTGTTCTTCGGGCTACCAAGCTACCATGCTCTGCGGCTCTGACGATGACCAACTGGTGTGTTCCAAAGATGTGAAAGTGTTCTTCCATGAATGCTGCCGCACAGCCTGTCGTTACAACAGCGGACGGTCAGCGCATGTTTCGGACTTGACGTGCCATTACAGCTTACCTTCCACGTGCTCTCTGCCGACGTCAGCGGGTGGCAGCGGACCTTGCTGTTTGAGCCGACCACACAAAGCATCAAGCTCTTGGTGATTTGGCGAAAAGACATCAACCAGCTTGCTGGCCTCGACATGAGCAGCCAGACTATTTGGTCGACAATGCATCGGCGCCGGCTCCCACACAATCAAAGGCCGTGTGATAATTCCAGCCTCCTTCCGTGCTTCCAACAAGTCCTTGACCTGCGTCGTCAATTGGTCAGGGCTCGCAAGAAAATGAAATGCCGATGCTCGCAAGAAACGCAAAGGTAAGTCCTTCGCTGTTGGTTGAAGGGGAGGAGTCATGTAACCAAACGTCTTGCCTGTGTACTAAAATTGAGCTTCACATTCTGGGTTGCCGAATTTACTCGTTCTGTTCGTACTTACTTGCAAAACCTTTGTCGTGGTATTGCAACTTGCCTCGCGTGGATTCTCGTCCCTCGGCATTATGTATCGAGAGATCAACTCCCCAGCCCTCTATCTCCTTGGTCGCATCTTGTGGGAAGTCATGACCCGCCAGCAGGAAGCAGCATATACGATGTATGTCCGGTTCGTCGACAGCAAGACAGGCGCCGACAGTGCTGTATGGCATGGAACCACCGACCACATCTGGCAATACTTGGCCATCGGGAAGATGTAGCTCATCCAGAACTACCAGGCCCAGCGAGCAGAACAGAGGTAATGCGTCATGATCATGAGCCGCCATTAGGCATTACTAAACTGACAATGAAGAAGAAGACGAAAAGAAAGAATGAGAGAAAAGGAACGTTGTCACCAGCCTTCAGCCGCCGCAAGACTGTGGTATCTGTATGTTACAAATTACGGTCCATCAACAAGTCTCGACAGAAAGACCGTCTTCGAATGATCGACACCTTGCATGCAGTACACAGAATACGCGTGCGCTGGCCTTGCCGTGAAGATCGTAGCACGGAGTCTTGGCGAACCCTGCAGCGGCGCGCCGCTACCGAATTTGATGAAACGCCTGCAAAAACATCAAATCCACCGAAAAGGCAACTCTGACGGTCAAGACCCTTCGGATACACGTTTCAGCCTGGTCACAACCCCAAGACTTGGCAAGTGATCTACTGCGACCCTGAGGTCTGGACCTTTTGACAGCTGAACGATGCCACCTACCGGGATGTTGGTCAGTATCAGGCCAAGACTGGATGGAGATCTGCCGGAGTGTATCGAAGTCCTCAAACGGGTATACCAGAAAGATGGCTATCCTGTCGGAGTGAATGGAAATTACTCACCATTCTTGCAAAGTGATTCGATTGAGCATAGCTGGGTGGCTGAAATTGATGGTAATATTGTGGGACATGTTGCTATTGGCAAGACTACGAATGACGATGTCGCCGTGGCTTTGTGGAGACAGCAATATCCAGAAGCCAAGAATATTGCTGTGATGGAGAGACTGTTCGTCGATCCGCAAGCTCGTGGGAATGGTGGTGCTGCGAAGCTTATTGAGACCGCTGTAGCTTGGAGCGAGGAGGCAAACATGCGACTGCTTCTTTTTGTGCTCTTGAAGGACAAGAATGCAACTGCGTTGTATAAGAGACTTGGATGGAAACAGTTTGGGACTACGACATTTCGCTACGGAGATGCAGAGCAGATGAAAGCTTTGTGCTTCGTTAGTCCTTCAACACCGTGACGAGCTGATTCAATTCGCATTGGATTTCCATCCCAAACAGAACCACCTCTACTTCCCAGCGTGGCAGCTTGGCAACATGTGTCCCACGGCGTACTTTCTTGAATGGAATGGTACACAATGGGCACACGAATGGCAACGGGCGGCCTGGACCATGAATATGTTCCTTGAGTCCTTTGCAGCAGTGCAGTCATCGAGACGACTCAAACCTGATAGCAAAGAACCATAGAACCATACTGGTCCTCGGACGGCGGCTGTCAAAATACCAAGTTCAGGTGTAGAAAAATGATTGAGAAGCAAAACAATCACCCATGGCTCCACAGCAAGCACCCGAGCAACGACGACAACATCAACAATCTGAAATCAGTGTCGATTGAAGCCTTCATCAATGCCCGTAAACATCAAGCGCCAGCTAAGCTAACGACTTACAGACTCAGCCATCGAGCCACGAATGATTGTCGAAGCGAGGGGAAATTTGTCTTGTGTTTGTAGGTCGTTGCGCGAGTAATAGCCTAGGAACGCGGCTTTCACATAACATGGTCAGAAGCAAAAAAAAAGAGCAACAAGCAAAACAATCGCCCGTGGCTCAATGGCAAGCACGAACGAAGAAGACTATCAATCAACACAATGAACATCAGCATGTTGTTCGAAGTCCTCATAGCCGCCCATATGCATCACGCGCCAGCTGAGCCAGCGACTTACAGACTCAGCCATCAAGCCACGAATGATTGTTGAAATGAAGAGAATTCTTGCTTATAATTATATGCAAGCGCTCCAGCGCTCGCCCGATAATGGTGATCTTCCTCAAGAATCACGAATCTGCTTTTATCATCTCAGTGTATCATGTTCATCAAACGCCACAAACATGCATCTGTACAACTCTCCTCTTCATGCTTAACATCTAAATATTCGGACTCAACTGATCATACTTAACACACATCTCCACACTCTCAATACTCGCCTGCAAGAATTTCCTGGCCTCAAGACCGGCCCAGACCTTGACCATCGATAAGTCGCCAGAAGTGAGCATAGATTTACCAGATTGAGCGCCGAGTTGACGCAAAATTGGTAGTGCCCTACAAACAGAAACATATCAGTCAACAAGTGCCATGAGACTGAGAAGGAGATGATGCTTACCCAGAAAATAGATCCAAATCCGGATCCAAAGTCCTTCCAATACCCTCCAACAAGAGAATCGATAGCACCACATTCACGAAGTCTCCTTCGAGCCTGACGTGATGTGATCGAACCATGTCAAGCACTTCGTTCAATATGTCGCCAATCTTAATGTTGCCGAGCGCGAATGTCCTGCTCTTGACACCAAGGACTAAGTGCTGCATTCTCAGAGCGAAGACTTCTTCATCAATGACAGCATCAGGCTGCCGACATCTCTCGACCATCAGCTTGCCACTCTTGTATCCATCGAATTCGGCGACAGATTTGAAGAGGTCCAAAAAGTTCTTGCGATTCGTTTCGTTCAATTCGGTCACCAGTCCCGCATCGATGAAGATGAGTTGAGGTCGATAGTTTTCTTTGTCGATTTGCTTGAGTGTTGCGAGCCAGGAGTCTTTGTCATGGCGATGCGGTTTGAGACGGGATATGACTTGTTCAGTTACATCCTCTGAGCCTTCTACGTCGGGCTTGCCTTTGCCTGTGAGACTTGGGAATTGCGTCCGGTCGCGAACTGTGGCGGGCCGGTAGAAGCGAACCATGATATTTCCTGGATGGAGGTCGGCGTGGATGAAGTTGTCAATGAGAAGCATGTGGAGGAATGCATCAAGGCCTTCGTCTGCGATCTCTTTCTGGAAGACTCCGCCGCCATTTTGGAGGAAGTGCTCAAGTGGAATACCAGTCGCGAATTCCTCGACCAGGACCTGGCGAGTGGTGTATTGAGTGTATGGGTAGGGGAACCACGCCGTTGATCGATGTCTGAAGTTCTTGCGGAAGAGTGTTAAGTTGGCGGCTTCGATTCGGAGGTCCAGCTGCAGTCTCATCATCTCGCCGAATTGCTTCACCTCATCTGGGAAGGAGAACCATTCCATCGTAGGAATGGCATTGATTATGTTCGCAAATGCGCCCATAATGCACAGATCCCTCCTTACAATTCTCTCTATCTTCGGATGTAGAACTTTGATCACAACGTAAGTGCTCGGGACACGATTCGGTGTGCTCTTCAACAGCGGATCTACTGTTCTCAGAGCCCGCTCTCTAATGTTTTGCGGCTCGACCTCGATCTCCTCTTGACCTTCACCAACCAGGTCTGGCTTGAGCTTCGCCTTGTAGACCTGCGCGATAGCACCGACGCCCAACGGCGTCTCCTCAAACTCATCAAAGATGTCCTCGAACCGCCTTCCAAAGGCTCTCTCAATCGTCTCTTTCGTCACCTGCAAGCTGTGCGCAGGAGCATTTGAGTGCAAAGCACTCATTATTCGGCACATTTGCGTTGGGAATATATCCGTTCGACTCGCAGCCCACTGTCCCAGCTTGATGAAAGCTGCTCCAGCTCTTTCCATGCTTGACACCAGAAAGCCATACCACCACAGTGTTCCACTTCTTTCGTCATCTTTATCTTTTTGTCGTGCTCCAAACCATATGATCGGCACTGTCGCTATTACAGGCACGAATATAATGACCAAATGAAAGAATCGAAATGTCGTCGCGATGGGTTCATAGACCCAAGTATCCAGGAATTTCCACAATCCAACCCGGACTTTCTTGCTATTCCGTAATCTCTCAGGCACATACTCCTCGATCTCCTTTCGCGAAATCTCAAGCATATGCTCTTCGTGGGTCATTCCACCATTGTTCTCCTCGTCGTCCTCTGCTATCGAAACGAATGCGGCGGGGCTGAGAGCTGCGAGAAGGAGTGTTCCTCCTTTGACTGGCGCGGGAGGAGGTCTGAACGTTCTGCGCGCATTATGAAAGAGAGTCGAGAATGATCTTGTGCTACGCCCACTTCGTATGCTGTAGTTGATATGTCGAATGACCTGAGGCCGGATAGGCGCAGTGTTGTGTATAGCTCCGAGGCATGTCCGGCCCAAGGAGATGGTGGCTCGCATACTGTGGCGAGCGTTTAATGTCACCGGAGTCCAATGCTGATCATTATTGTCGCCTTGTGAATGGCTACTGTGAAGCCTTCCGCTGTCGTGTTCGTTGATGCTCCAAGAGGAGGTTGAGTGTTGACTTGCCGCGGGAGAGTTCGCGTTGTTTCTTCGCTGGCATGGGTCCCGGAGCCGCATAGGACTACGTCAGCGATCGTCACATGAAAATGAGAGCAGGGATACATTCACTCCTGACATTGCACTCGAAAATCATCAATGCATCAGTGTACGGAACGACAACTTCAATTCGGGCATGTGGACTCTGTAAGGCCACAATTGGACTAAATACCGGCACGCAGGTCCGATAGAGAAGCCAGTTCACTCCACCTTTGGATACCTCGTCCCAACGTACCCTCTCGCATATCGGAAGGGCTCTACCCTTACATCTCTTACTAAGAAATTGTGCTGGATCATTGGTTAGCATATACTGTTCGAAACGGAGCTGGAAACATCTTCCGAGATCTATCGCCTTGCAAATAACTCAGGCTCTCCGGGACTATCTAGGAGCATTTGGCTTTGGAATTACTTCGATTGGTCTATAGTATCTAAACGGACCGCCAAATGCAGCATATCGGAGATGAAGAATTCGAGACTTGGAGTCCATACAAGTGGCTCACTAAATGAGCGAGGTGCAGTCTGCAAATGTGTCCACCATGCTTTGGGGGATGCCAAGCAAACTCAGCTTGTACATGGCTGCAGTGAACTCGGATGTCCAGGTTGCTAGTCCAAGTGTCAGCGGTTACCATTTATCACCCAATCGATCGACACCAACCTTGATCATTCGCAAAGGCTGTGAACGCTTCACCACACTCCGTGGTAGTATTTGAAAGGTTAATGTCCGAAGCGAAGCTGTACACGCCACGGGTACGCGATTGGGTCTGGCTGAAGTAATGGTTGTCCCAAACAGTCGGGTCAGAGTCCTGGGATCCTGAAAGTCATGTCAGCTTCGAAACATCGATGCAATTTCGAGGCTTTGCTCATTCACCTCCAAACGGAATGCCGTTGGGCTCCTCTGTGAACGAAACGCTCACTGTATGAGCACCCATCAAAGCGGCCAATTCTCTTGGACTGATGGTCTTGTCCTCCCAGAGCTGGATCAAAGTGTTGTAGTCCCAAATGCTTGTGGCAGCAGTCCGTCTGGAGAAGCTGTGCTCGAATCACTCCTTCCCACAACAGTCTTCACAGTCGGACCTCCTCGACAACTTTTGACACCCATGCTTCCTGCGAACTGGACGAGATCTGCTGCACTCACGCCCTGGTTCTTGATTGCATTGTACTTTGGCAACAGGAAAGGATCGCGGTAATTCTGCTTCATTGGAGCATTATCCCCCCTGGCAATCTCTTCTTCGTTCAAAAGTAAAGAGCCATCTGCACCTCCAGAAGCTGGAGCAACGACAGGGTTGTTGAGCGAGTATCCAGCTGCATCATGAAAGGCGAATCGAATCGCAGATCGAGCAAGGTCGTTACAGCCTGAGAAGGACCGTTTGAGATCCTCCGCGACCGTGCTCCAGACTTGTGGACAAGATATTGGTGATGCCGCTGAGGCTTTTGCCATATCGGAATCGTCGGTCGAAACCGTGGTACTGAAAATACTCGAACCTGTCGACTTGCCTTTGGACGATACTGGGCCGGCCATGCACAGTTCATTCGCGATTAGCAACGCGGCGATACCGCAAGTCAACGACTTCAATACCATATTGTGGAAAATTGTGAAGAATGTGAAAGAAAGCAAATACTGGAATCAAGCAGCGTCAGTGGCGAGACTGGTATACTTTGCGCAAGAAGCACAGTAGAAATTACTGAGTATGTTTCACGACTCGGGCCACAGAAATAATCCGCTCTGTAACGGCCATTGAGCAAATATTGCCGCACCGACTACCGACGCCTGCAAAGTTAGGAGATACTCACGTCCTCAAGTCATCATGGAAAGACTCCTAAGCCGCTCAGGAACGACTCAGGGTATCGCGGCCAAATTCGAGCAGATTTGTGATCTGTAAAGACGTGCTAAAGAAGACGGAGTCAGATCCAGCACGACGCAGCTTCCGAATTCGGTAATTCTCTCGAGCCGTGGGGAGGATGCGAACTGAGTGAATTTCCGGAACGCTTGCTTTAGAGTGACAAGGCGACCATACATTGCTCATCGAAGGGTCAGCGGCGCTAAATACTCTCGCACACCGACTGACGTTGACAGTAGGACAAAAGCTTGCACTGGGTAAGCAACGTCTCAGTGCCTAAGCTTATGAGCTTACGTGGCAGACGTGGTTTGGAAGCACAACATAACCCTCACGACATAACTTGTCTTTGGCTGCGTCAGCATCCGGGCCTGGGCACTCTCTCTGAAGTGACGTTGAATTCTTCTTCCGAAGTCACAATGCTTGTTAGAAACAAAGAAAGTCTTTGAGTTCCCTTGCACAATGGCAGCAAGTGTCTCTGGAAGCAACAGCATCTAACAAAGACCGTACAATAGCATTGAACAAGCACAAAGGATTTGGAAGCCTTGTACCAAAAACCAATGACCGATAAAGCCTGTGCAAGCACAAAGACGTCTACGCATGAGTTGGGTATATAAGAATACTGTAGAGAATATGGCATCCCATCGGAATCACAACTTATCACTCGAGCAGTCGCAGCAGTCGGACACGATCTTGCAGGCCAAGATCTTCTAGTTCCAATACGACGATATTTCACTCGAGCAATCATCTGCAGCCAAGAATCTACGGTTTCCCAAAAGACATCGCAACACTTTAACGCAGTCATGCCTGTCAAGCTAGAGACAACATACAACACTCGCGGCGGCGAAGTTCAAGCTGCTTGTCGTCGTCAGCGCAAGTCTGCTGAAGAAATGACTATTGACGAGATATGCTCTCTCCCCAAGGACAACATCGGCTACCAGTACCTGATCAAGCTCTTCAAGCACCTGGAGGTTGCTGAGATTCTCGACAAGACGGCTCACGGGAATGAAATATTCACATACGGGGCGTTAAGAAACCGCTTCAAGCAGGCCATCGAGCATGCGCCACGCAACGGCTTCTCACACGTACGTGTGGAATTAGCCGTTCAGGAAGCTCGAATGCTCGCCGGCCTGAAACCATTACCAAACTCGTTCATGCTCAACGATCAGAGAGACGCAGAGTTTCGTGTTCTGAACTTCCCCAGATATCACCCAGGATTAAAGTCATGGCTCGAGCAGCACGACGTCTACACTGATCAGAAGTCGATACAGACTATCGAGCAGAAGAAGCAAAACCGTAAGTCTAACGAACCTAAGCCTAAGCGCGCCCGCAAAGTCATCCAAAGCTCACTTACTCCCAGCAAAATCCCAAGTTTAAGCTCCAGCTCCAGCTCAAGCACAAGTTCACGCCGCTCCAAGAAGTCCAAGAAATCCAAGAGCGTCGAGCCTGTCAACGAAGAACCAGAGCTAAGCGACGAGGAGTACGAAGAGAGACAGAAGTTGGCGGCCGCACAAGCAACTGCCAGACTCTCAAGCTCAGGGCCATGCTGTTTGCGCGAATTTGCCGACAAGGTGGCGGACTACGTTCCGCCTCTCAACTCCTTACCAATAGATTGGGCAGCCAAGCTCACTCCTCAACAAGTCGTGGAGCGAGAACAAGCTCGCAAGCAAGCGATCGACGAATTAGAAGAAGCTGCCTTCATAGCTGAAATCGCGTTCGAGACTGCTCCAGACGATGTATCGCGAGCTCAAGCACAAGTCAAGCTTGGTCAAGCGAGATTTGAGTTAAAGCTTGTTAGAGGCGATGATGATCTGATGGATATTGACGGCTAATGAGCTTCACGCTCTGGAGGGAGGCAATCGTGATGGGACACCAGCATCCTGGGTTCTTCGGCGCTGGAGCCACATGTAAGTTGTATAGCATAATTTTGAATCTTCCTTTGACCAATTTCTCACTGACACAATAACAGCCCCTACTGTCCCATCGCTCTGACGTATGATCTCTTTCCGTCGTCCTTGACTCTTTCCTGTAAGGAGCAACGTGCTGAACCCCTTGAAAACCTGTCCTGTGACTGCGAACCAATGAAGCTGTGTACACTGATGGGGTCGAAGTGCCAGCAGAACGGGCTTGGAAGTCTACGTGCCAGGCGTCGTGGGAGGCTTTGACATGATGTCGGAAGTCGTTCGTTGCTAGCATAATAAAGGTCAGCATCTGCGCAGGATGAGGAGGACCGTCGGCTAACAACTATGCAGGCTCCAATATCCCAGGCGGCGACAAGAAGTCAAGCATGTCAATCCCTCGAGGTAAGTCGCGGAGCACAACTCGAGGCCTGCTCCATCACTTCCTCAACTGATCGTGTGTCAGGTGCTGCGATGTCGAACGAATGGCATATACTGCCTCTTCGTCCTTGGACGCTTCATGTAGTTGAATACATCTTGTGTACATCAAGACTCTTACTTACGTAGAAGTGAACGGAGGAACGGCGATGCATGGTCCATGGCAGATTGCCTGGGAAACGGGGTGAAGCTGAAGTTGACGCGATGCCTTCAAAGCTCCATGCTCGCGTAAACACTAGAGCTACTCTCCCCCTCGACATTCAGAGGTCGCAAGCTGCACTGCCTCCACCGCACCCTCACCTGCAGATACCTCAGGGACGCTCAGCCTCGCGAAGTCGACAATGGCCTCCCCTGACGGACAAGTAGCTCAGGCGAAGCCGTCTGCCAAAGAAAAGACGTTCGACTTCAAGACCGGAGAGATCCTTGCAGCGTACAAGGCACGTCGCGAGACCTTTGACCCTAGTAATGCATCTGATGACGATCTCTTCGGATTGCCGCTGGTACAAATCGGCTACGACGTTCTCATCGAGCTTCTCAAGCGTCACAGCCCTGACAAGATCCTCGCCAACGTCCAGGGCACCGCACAAGACCGAGCCACATATCGCCCCCTGAAGAGTCAGGATCTGTACAACCGCTTGCACCAAGCCACTGTGTGGTATGACGAGAATAACGAGAATGGCACGACCAGCCGTGTGGCGCTTGAGCTCGAGATCCAAGAAGCACGTCGGCAACGTGGTCTGCCGCCGCTGAAGGACGCATTCGTCCACGCTGAGGATGGCGACAACGTCCTGCGCTGGAGTCTGCTGCAGCACAACGACCGCCTTCGTCACTTTCTTGTCGTGAACAACTGTAACATCGGCTACCCTCGCTCACAACAACCACAGCCTCGCGATTCCATCACTCGAAATCGGCGAAGAAGTCTCATCTCGCAACTTCAACAGACTGGCCGAGTCGCCACTCCGTCAGCAACACAACTGCGCATACCATCGCGCCTCAGCACCGTCACCACATCGACACCGAGCATCGACAGCCGCGCTCCTGTCACCATCGAGTCCCTGACAGCACAGCGCGATCACTTCCGCCAACTGAGCGACGATTTGTGGAGGGAGATCTCACGCCACGACGACGCGCCCGAAGACCTGATCAATCACTTCCACGAGTTGAATAAGCAACTTCGCGATACTGAGAACATCCTGCAGCTGAAAATCGAAGAACAGACTGCTCGAGCTCGTCAACCAACTCGCATCGCAGCTCCTCGCCGAATGATCACGTTGCGCGATCGCGTCCAGCAGCTCCAGTCTGATCCAATGCCCACTCGCATCGAGGAAGAGACCGCCATTCCAGCTTCCGCTGAGACTGCTTCGAATCTCGACGATCCGAACTACCGTCTTCGGCGACTCGAGGAAGCTGAAGCACTTGTTCCTCAGCTTGAGCATCGGGTCCTCCAATCTACCGCGTTGCTCAATACTTCTCAGGATCAAGCAACTAGAGCTCAGAGACAGAAGAAGCATACTGAGCTGCTGACGGAGCTCAAGATCGCTCGGAATGATCTGGAGGACGTGAAGCTTTTCTTGTTTTGATGGACCTTTGAAGAATTTCTGGCATTGGAATGAGATGGAGTTGGTATGGCGTCTTTCTGCAATTGTCCTATGATGGAGGAATGACCAGTGATACCCAGGATTGAGCGCATTGCGTGGCATGAAAGTAATGGATGGAGGACCTCTAGCATGTTCATAAATCGAATTGAGAGGATGTACCTGTGAAAATTGACTACTGCCTTCCATCATATCGAGCAGCCTCTGCTACTAGTCTCTGTTCTCGAGAATGCCATGTTACTTATAGTGTTCGAAGCGATCGCTCGTGAAGAGTTCCATGGGTAACATTTACACAAAGAGATTGGCAAATGCCTTCTACTGCATTGACCAGCTTACGCGGCCGATATCTATCCTCCAGTATTCCCTATTGCATGTGGTAATCGAAGCGATTGCTTAGGGGAGTTGCGACGGGTAACACGTAGTCGTGAAAATCAATGGATGCCTTCGACTATATCAACCAAGCTGTGCGACTGATCTCTATTCTCGAGAATCCTATGTCGCTCGCAGGGTTCGAAACGCTTGCTTGTGAAGAGTACCTTCAGGTAACATGTGTCTATGGAGATTATCGAACAGCTTCTGATGAATTCTCTAGGCTACGCTGTTAATTTCAATCCTCGAAGATCTTATGGTCCTCCCGACTGGCGAAGCGATTACTTGTGAAGAGCTTCGAGAGGCAACCTGGGGTCGCAGAAATAGGCGTATGCCTTTCGCCGTGTCCTTCAGGCTGTGCTGTTGATTTCTAATCTTGATCGTTGCGTACGTCTCGCGATTTAGGAAGCGGCTGCTCGTGAAGAGCTTCGATAGGTAACATGCATTTGGTGAGATTCACTCATGCCTTCCTCTATGTTCTGTCAGCTTCGTAGCTAGCTTCTACTTACGATGATCCCATACTTCTCGAGGATTGGGAAGCGGTTGTTCGTAAAGGCCTTCAATAGATAACATGAATTCGTGGACGTTGGTTTATGCATTTCGCATGGTCTTTCAAGCTGTGCTCCCGACGCCCGTTCTCGAGAACTTGATATTGCTTGTAGCTTGCGAAGCGGGTGTTCTGACAGGTGAGATCTGTTCGTGGTGGTTGACTTATGACATCCGCTTTGTCCTTCAGGCTGTGCTGCTAAGCTCTCTACTTGAGGACTTGAAGCAGTTCTCAGTGTGCGAAGACGCCATTCGCTGAGAGCTCGTTCCTTCACTTGGAAGGAGATTTCTCCCGAAAGTAATCCCATCTCTTCCATGGTGGTCATCGGGGTGTGCTGTTGGCCTCTAGTGTGGAGAATGACCGTTCGTAGGGGACTTACTCGTTTTCATGTACTTGGAGAGGCCATTCCTATCGAAAGTAAGCGGCGATCCTTCTGGCCACCTGAGACTGTATCCCTGAGTTCTGTTCTCGACGATCTCACACTGCTTACAGTATGCGAAGCGGCTGCTTGCTGAGAGATCCATCGCTCACTGAAACGTGAACTTGGACCGACCTTGCTTCATGTCTCTCTCCCATGCGATGTCCAGGCCATGCCACTGATTTGTACTCTGGAGGTGTTGATGCAGCTCGCAGTGCGTGAAGCGATTGCTCGTGCACAACTTCATCCTTTACTCGAAGATTGGATGTCTCACCAAGCTATCCTGCTTGGCCGCTTGAGATTGTGCGATCAACAGTCGTTCTCAGCAGCTCATGCCTGACGGTAGGGTTTGCCAGTGGCTACCGGTGAGACCGCTTGCCGTCCACATTGACTCGATACTGATTGGATCATCTCTCTTCCAGTCGTGTGTGACTGTGCACCGGAATTCTCTTCTTGCTTGGTCAATCTGGTCCGCGAAATATGAAGCTGCTGCTGGTTGTGTGGTGCGTCGTCCACATCAACACGATATTCTGTTCAGTAATGTTTTCTTTGGGTGTCGGACTATGCTCTTGATCGTCATTTGTGGTAATCTATTTCTGTTCGCAGGTCCTGAAGTGACTGTTAGTCAGATGACGCTTTACTTACATAGACGATATCTTGTTCTCCACAGGCAGGCTCAGACTCTGCTCTCAACTCCCATTCTCGCTATGAATTGGTCGCCAAGTTGTGAAGCGGCTGCTAGAAAGAATGAAGTAAAAAGGAAATGGTCACTTTGGTCAATCGAAAAGACTTGATACCCCTTTCTCATTTGATCATACACGAATAGGTTCTTGGACTTGGACTACATTGGTGTGTTTCGTTTCTCATATCTCATAGCGATTCGCTATTGCTGTCCACCTGGGATCTGCTTGTTGACTTGACCATCGGCGACCTTGTTGATCTTGTCGTCGTACTTGTCGCCCATACCGACACGGTCAGTTGCGGAGTCGATTTCTGAAGATCATATGTAAGCATTGTGGAAGGGAAGTATATGGAGTAGAGAATGCCTACGCTTGTTGACCTGGCCGTCAACACCCTTCTCGATACCGGATGGACCACCACCGGTGCTGCCGCCAGAGCCACCGCTCTTGACCTTGTCCTTAACCTTATCCATGAGTCCAGACATGTTGATGATGTTGTTCTTTCTTCTTGCGGGTTGATTCTTGCAATTTGTTGTGCTCAGGTGTAGGGAGGCCAAGCTCATCATATATACCTATAGAATCAACAACCCAAACGTCATTCGCAAATCCATCCGACAGTGCTACCAACTCGGTAGCTTGTCATGCCAACTTCAGAGCTTGGAAAATGGTCACGCTAAACGATTCAATCAAGCTCAGATCTCCAAAGAGAGCAAGCATAATTGCGAATGCCCACGCGTTTGCAAGCTCTGGATCTTCAGGGCATGACATGCGTTGGAGCTACAATGACGATGGTGGGACCCACAAGTCGAGGTACAGCTTCTGGAGCTGAATCGGTGCGGTGTTGGTCAGGCTGAACTGATACGTCAATGGCGAGATGCTCGAGCTGTCGTGGCCAGGGAACATGCTGAACCACTCTTGATCGGGAAGCAGATGGAGTAGCCAGCTCCAATGACTTGTGATGTCGTGGTTGTGTTCTTCTCGGGTCCGAACAGACGTCATTGCCAGGTTGTTTTAGAGTTTGATACTGCCTGCGTAGTTCTGGTCACCTCCCTCATTGTTGTTGCCAAGCATCTGGCTGGCCAACGCCTACCCCTGCTAGGAGACACCTTTTGTACTGCCGTATCGATTGTGGTTCACTGACCTATACAGGAATCCGTTGTCTTCACTTCGCACACGGCAGAGACACCGATGCGTCGAAAGATCGCACCGGAGCTTCGGAACTCTGGCTAGGTGTGAAACATGCCTTTCCGGCATTGTATACAAAGCATCGCATTCAGGTCTGACTTTGCAGAATGCTGCTGTCGTAATGACCGAATTTGTCCTGGGTAGTGCGACCATTCCTTTGTAAAAACTGCTCAGCTATATACGGACGGGCCGGATATTGGCAAGAACCCTTCCGGATCCTGGAGCTGCATCACGAGGAATAATCTCTCATGGGACGGAGCAGCTGTCAATCAAGAGACCTCCTTCGCGATCATGTCTCCGACCACTTACGTTCCAGTGAAGGGGCCGGACTCTTGCGAAGATTTTGTCAACGACGAGCGTCCCTCGTGGCCAGGTTTTGCTTCTATCAGCGCCGGCGATCCACGACAATCGATTTCGTGAATACCGATTCTGAGCCCTACTGGTCGTTCGTTGTCATTGTATCCTTAGAGAATACCGTACTGCCCTCAGGATGGTGAATCCGCAGGCGTTCTTGCTTGTTCCGGTAGCTGCAGGCTTCAATTGACAAGCTCGACCAGGCTTTCGTTCACGCAGAGAAGTCACTGGTTGGAGCAAGATCTCAAAGCCACTTCCGCCTGTCTAAGCTGTCAGAGTCGTGTCAACAAAGCACGCAGCATAATCCTCTAGCACTCCCGGGTCATGGTAGACAAGCCTAAGGACACGGCAGACACGCCACAAGACGCGAACGACACAACTCAGTACAAGGCCGACACACTGCAGTACATGTTTCGGG
>JAASFE010006210.1:7398-28719 GCA_013365205.1 Pseudocercospora cruenta
TATCTAGTATATTAATACTAGTAGAAGTTGCTAGAGTACTAAAAAGGATACGGATTCGAGACTCTAGCTTCTTAAACTCCTTATACCGCTTATCCTTATCGATATTAGCTATATACGCTATATAGAACGATATAATACCGAGTATATAAATAGTATAATCTCTACTAGGTACTAATAGCTCTCTATCCTAGGTATACTTCCGAGAGTATTACTTAGCTAGCGACTTCTCGTTAATATAACTAGTTAAGAGTACGAGCTACTAGTATATAGTTACTCGGGCCTTATCGATCTACTTACGACTATTAATAAAGATAATAGTCTTCTAGATATTCTATAGTATAGCTAAGCCCTTATTATCTACTATATATTAGAGCGCGAAGTATAGGTAATCGAAGCCTATTATCTAGCCTATCGGGATCTCTTATAAGATATACTTAGTATCCGGGCGATCGATAGTACTCTAGATAACTTAGGTCTAGAAAGCGCTATTACCCTATAGACGGAGGCTATACTTAAGGAGGTACTTCTTAGTCTCCTTAGTTAATATAGTAGAGTATACGAAAATAGTCGTATCCTATATTATAAGCTAGCGAAGGAGGTAAAGGATACTATAATCTACGTAGAAGTCCTTCTACTTAAGATATATATACGCCTTATCCTAGACTTATAAGCTAAGGCGATCGGTAATACTACGAAGGGCCTCTTAGAAATTAGTACTTATTACTTACTCGGGACTATAAATAATATACTAATATCGGCCTTCCTTAATATTTACTAGTATACCTAGATCTTTTTTTTTATCTAAGTAGTAAGGATATAAACTTTAATTAGATTCTACTTATCCGGATCTAGCTAGCGTATAGCTTATACTATATCCTCGCTCTACTTATCGGTAATACGGGTTAGCGGTACGATCTATAATATAATAAAGCTAGTAAGTATAGTATAGGCCTAAAAGATAATCGTCTTACTAGCGCCTATACGAGCTAATAGTAGTATATCCTATCTACCGAAGATAATAGTATAGCTAGAGTCGAGCTATACGTCGCTAGGTACTAATATTAGCTCGCGATTAGGATATATTATCTTTAGTATACGCCGTAGACTATACTTAATAATACGATTATAGAATAGGATCGCCTACTAATTGCCGCTAGTATCTTATATAAGTAACTATATCTCCTTAAGGCTATATTCCTCTATATTACTATAGCGCTCTTCGAAGTATACTATCTAGCTAGCTTAATTATCCTTATCTAGATTAGTAGGTATCTCTAGCTCGCGATCGATAGTCTATTAAGGCTCTATACGATTAATTACTAGCCGACTAGGTAGGCGTATAAAGTACTTATCGCCTTCCTTCTTATACTAATTACTAGCGCTAGTATCGCTAATATCGAGTCTACCCTTCTTAGCCTTATCGCGATTACGCTTAGAGAGATTAGATAGCTCGTTAGGTATTACGAGCGCCTATCGTATACTATAGGAAGTATTAGCGGAAGTATTAGCGGAAGTATTAGCGGAAGTAGATATAGAAGATATTAAAAGAATAGGTATCGAGTATTAAATCTAATAGTCGGAGCCTTTTAAATAGTAGCGTATACGACTTTAAGAAGTAGTAAAGACTAGTAGAGCGCGTATCCGTACTATTTAAAAAAGTAGGTCTCGGCGCTCGAGTATCGCTATTACTATCGCTATCGCGCTATAAAGCTAATAAGCTAGATACGATATAGAGGTACTAGATACTAGATTATCTAGTAGTATATAATATTAAATACGATCGCGAATATATCTTAAAGGTATCTAAGAAGTTTAGGGTTACTAGGTATATATATAGATATCGAGGTTACGATAATTTAGCGAGATAGCTATTTTAAGGGTAGGTACTAATAGGTAGCGAATATAAGTAAAGGATAGTAAATATAGGTAAAGCGATACTTAAAGGTATTAGAGTATTACTTTCTAAGGTTCCTCGTATAGATAGAGTATTCTAGAAGATAGTTATTATCTATCGCGATATAGGTATTCGTAGAATAAATAGGAAGCCGAAACTATCTATATAGTTAGAATAGCCTATAGATCTTACTTTTACGGTACTAATTTTAAAATATCTACGATATGTCGCGCCTTCCTATACTATAGAACCCCCTCTATATATACTAAGCCCTATCTATAGTAAGTATTAAGTTATAAATCTATATATATTCTATAAGGAGGTATTACGAATAAGGAAACGCCCGATTAGTACAGTTTATCTTTAGGCGCTTCGCTAAAGCTCGCATTCCGTATACTATACTATATTGAGAAGACCCGAGAACCGAAACGTGGCTGTTTAGATAAAGGAAGTCACATACGAGCTTAGCGATACACGCCTGAGAAGGAGGCAGCCAAAACAACAATCAGCACTACTGCAACGCGGCTAACACCTTGCGCGAAGATTAGGTGAAGTACGTGGCTCGTTATTCGAAGAGGTCGCCTTGCTAATAGAAGAGCTTCAGCATCCGAGGTCATTCTGAGGTCCTATTGAGCAAAACTTTGAGGCGACGTCTCAGATAGCTGTAATTGCCCAGCAAGCTTTTTGCGAGTATCGTGTTGAAGTCTCGGGACCTCGCTACGGGCAATTTCCGACCCGTTCATATTGCAAACGGGACGCTTTGGCCACCGTGATCCAGTATCATAGGATATTCGTGGACAGTGTCTGTGTCGACTTTGCACTGTCATGGAAGCGCATTCCAGTAGAGATGGACATATCCTCAGATGCAACGCAGTCATTGGTAGCAATCAAGCAAGATCGCCCGGAACTCTCGCCAGAAGCAGATCTCAGGAGCGGAGCAAGATACGGCTCAAGCGACTGAAGATCAGTCACAATTCTCTACTCTCAGGTCGTGAAGCTCTGATTCACAAAAGAGCAGAACTACAGGTGTGTTTGGAGTCCTTGAATGGAATTTTGATCGATGTCCAGCAAGCCCATGATGACTTTCTGGACGAAGCACGACTGCATCCAGATCATTCTTTGATCACAAAAAGTACCGGCTTTGAGGCCATATCCAACAATCTTCAAGATGAGATCGAGCACGCCATGACGATCAAAAGAGATTTAGAGTCTCTGGAACATGATATGGATTTCAAGGACTCTGATTTCGTGGCAGACGCACAAGAATTACTTGCGTCGTCGGCGGCACCACGCAACCCAATACCGCTTGGCCTGAAGACACCGAGCGAGAGTTTCCTTGCGCCTCCACTAGAACCACTGCCCTCGCCACGAACCGAGTATTTCTCCAAAGCAGGAGATGCCAAGATCTGGTCAGAGCGAATATCAGATCTGGACATCGAGCACATAGAGCTTTTGACGCAGCGAGACATTGCCATTGATCGGGGAGACGCTCTAGACGTCTCAGATGACCAAGCTCAACACGACTATGAAATGAAGCGCAACACGCTCCTGACTGCTCTTGAGCATGCAGAACGTGGTCGCGATTCGCTCAAGGCGTATTGCCATAGCCTAAATATCAATCTGGACCCGCGACAAGGAGCTCCGTCAAATTCGTCGAACACGACCAGCGATCTGGAGGGTAATGCAGCACACCGTCCACATGGCTCAAACGATATCGACGAGGCCGCAATACCATCGTATATGAAGGCGTCTTTCCCAGAGAAACCAGTGGTGCAAGAAGGCTATGGCCAAGATGATGAGGAGGATGAGAAGGTGTGGAGCTGGATACACGGCATGGGTAGTCCTGACAGTGCTCCAGGACGCCTGGATTGAACATCATCTACTGTGAAGCATTGCATCGCAGTCATTACACCCGACGGCTTATCATTGCCAAGGAACAAGCTCGTGTTGAAGCAAGCATACTGCCGGTTTCGCTGCTGCTGAAATGCAAGGCGACGAAATCGTTCAACCTGGCTAATGAGTCACCTATCAACAGGACGTATAAAGCGAAGGCATGTCCACATGACCCTTTTAGACAACCGAGAGGCTCGAACACTGCTGAACGAACTCTTGATTGGCCACCAGACCGAGTCGATTTCAAGGCATTCTTGTGGCATCAAACGAGGATGGCCAATTTCTGACCATCCGTGTACTGCAGGGGGCTTCACTCGAGTGGAGCCGATGTAGGCGGCCCGTCGTGATATCGGCACAGTTACCGACATATGCATATGAAATTGGTACGCACGAGGAAGTGAAACGAAGTATCGGGTCATCGTGATAGTCATACAACTGGCGCTCGACGTCCTTGGTCTTACATGCGCAGGCTCTGAACCACTATGAACGTTCGGCCTGGGCCCAAGCACTCCCGAACAAATCGACCATATCGCGCGCCAATGAACGCATCGAAACATCGCCACGCCATAAGCCAGGTCAGACGAATGAAGACAATGTGCGAGCACACGAGGAATTACCAAGACGTCGGATCTGCTCGGCTTAAGTTGCGTTGCCGACTAGACTTCGGCCCGCGAGAGCTCAGCTGCCAGTGCATGCATGACCACTCCTGCACGGCATGCCAAGTGTTCCTATCAGATTTAGGACTGTGGGAGAGGCCCTCGTCTCAAAAGTCCCACGCGAGCTGTGCTGCGAAGTCGTGGCACAGCAGCAGCCTCTCCATACTTGATGGTAGCTACTGTCTCACGTGGTCTCTGATACCCAGCAGATAACATGCGCTGTCTTGCCTCCACTACTCCCCGGCTATCTGCGCAAGTGTGAGCTATCCGTATCACACACAAGGCACGACTCTTTGCGCATGGCCATTCCATGTTCAGGCATTCGAAAAAGAGCGGCCTTGAACTCTGCCGTGTTTCGAGGGTACACGTCAGGAAGGAGCATTGGGCGAGTGGGCGACCGAACTTGAACTAATTTGTGCAATAGCCACTAGTCGCCATCCATACTCAGCGATAAATTGCACGTACATCACGCGAGATAAGATAGGAGCGTTGCCAGCTCCTAGTTGACGAACCTCGAGGCTGTTACCTTGATGATCTTCGCCATACTTGTAATCAAGTTCAGTGACTTCTGTGCAAGACTGTGCACTTTGTGCATTTGCTGCATTCGTTTTTGTGCCAGATCCGAAACAAGTCTCGCCTCATCGCCAATGTCAAGTCCTCTAAAAGACAGCAAGCTATGGATCGAAGAGGAATCGATGAGGCTAACAGTGAGGCGTAGCGGCCCGAACATCATTCGGTTGGCTTTGCACGGCCGAGATGGCGCTCATACGGTAAATGAAGCAATTGCTAGTGTGCGAATAGTCTTGTTCTATGTGCAACTGCTTTCACACGGTATCCATGATGATTTAGCTATGAATGAGATGGTCATCTTTGCCGTGTACGATTTTTGTCCACGTCACACCGCTGTGAGCCGCCATGAGCCGTTGCGGAGGCCCGCCAACTTCTGGGCAACTCAGACTTAAATGTAAATCGACAATTGTCCAGTAGATGGCGACTTAAGAAAGAAAAGGACCCTCGAAGTGAAGTGTCGTCTGCTCTTGGGAGGGAAGTCCCAGGATACTCGAGTATGGATGCTAGGATTACCATCATAGCATCGAATCCCGGCGGCTGCATTGCTCTTTTCCGCCCCACGGCGATCGTTAATCCCATCATCGCAGTCTCGTGTGCAAACCCGGGTAAGTGCAGCCTCATGTCGATCACTAAATCCCGTACTGTCCGTAGTCACATATTCTCCTCCAATGTACCGCGAACGAAGAAAGTTTGCTTCCCGGTCAGCTCCTACCAATCGAGCACTACTGCCACTCGCACAGTGTCTTGCACTCCCAGAGCTCCAGAGGGACGATCCAACTACAAAGAAAGCTTTCTTGAGTCGTTCTCCGCAGCTATCAAGGCCTCAAAAATGGCAAGAAGAACACGCCACGTTCCCTCGGACGGTTCGAACCATACGAATGAGACTTCTAGGACTGCAAACGACACACGACCAGTGCCTCATCACGATTGCGGGAACGAAACCTCGATACAGCTCTTGTCCCAGAGCTTTGCGCGGCTTGGCCAGCGACGCCATGAATGGCATAGCATTCAAGCAAGAAGAGCGAATGCAATGCAAGAGTATATCGACAAATGCGGATTCTTCGAAGACTCTGTTTCAAGTATAAGTGACCGGAACGATCCCTGGGTCCAGCAAACTTCGAGAACTCAGCTGTATGAAGACGGCAGGGCTGTAATGCAGGTTTCTCGGGAATTGAAGGAGGTGCTGGAGACGGAAATGTCGGCGCAATGGTCGCTATCTCAGCTTGAGTCGGAGATCACACAAGTCTTGAGGACTTTGAGCCAGAGCATGCCCGTCGCTGCCGAGTGGGTTAGGTCCATGAGTGAGTCGCCGACCGAAGATTGACGTGTGAGATTGAGATGGTCGGCTCTGCGACGAAAGATGAGGATGGGGTGCAACGAGGATGTCGCTTTACTCTCAACAAATACATCTAGCATTCAATTGAAGGAGGCTTTCTCGCAACGTCACTCGTCTTTTCGCAGGATTTGCAGCTCCTCAAGATGCTGCAGCGTGGCTGTACAGCTTCACGGCTTCTGCCAGACTTGTTATTTCATTGACATCTTCAGGAGGCCGCGAAGGTGTGCTTAAAGTCGTCCTGACCGGTAACCACGACCAGAGGCGCTGAACTACGCTGCTAGCTCCAGATGCCTTACTCATTGCAAAAGTTGAGGTCAAGATCTAGCCCTGTAGAAGAGATAGGTGCTGTCTCGCAGTGCTCGCTGGTGAAACTATCGGAAAGACATCCGATGCTGATGCATGTCGCGAGGCAACTCCTTGTCGGTCGCGAATCAACTCATTCGCATTCTTCGCTTGCTCCTGAGGTTCATCGCACGTTTTGCAGACACGGGAGCACCAACAGTAAACGCAGCATAGCTTTGGGCAATAGTGCAACTCGTTCATGAGTCAGATCTAGGTAAATTCTCCATCTTGCTGTCGTGACTTGATTTTGATCCATCACTGTCTTTGCGGAAAAGATTGGAAGCGGCTTCAGGATCAGCTTCGCCTATCTTCGATGTGGTGTGGATTTGGGTATCGGTATCGTGTGAAGGAAGGCCGTCCAGCGTCATTTGATCTGACCACGCATATTCGTCGCCGGGGTCGCCAACTTCCAGATATCCTGTGTTTTCTCCTTGATCACCGAGCCACTGCTCTACCTTCGTTCGATTCTGACCAGCGGAGGATTCGTAGTCGCTTTTGCGAACATACTTCATTGGATCTGGATCTAGACCCTCGGCGAGGCACTTGCTAAGGAGCTCTTTAGCTCGATCGTTCAGAGATTTCAGTCCCAGCTGAACGTCCTTCCGTTCTCGCTGCATGCTCAATTCAAATTCACTGTCCGTCGTTGACAGCTTTTCATCCTGATCGACCCGTCGCTCCCTCTCTCGAAGACGGTCTGCATGTTCCAGTGGCATATCGTACTCTAGCCGTTCTCGCGTGTTCTTAACGTCGCCCAATGTATCGAAATATTCTTCGAGCAAAGGTGGCAGTTGGTTGTCATCCTGTTTGATGACCGGAACCACAGTTTTCGATTCAATGGTCTCAGCCTCAACTTGGCCGGACTTGAGTACTTCTTCAATGAAATTCGACCCAATCTGATGAATTCGCTCTTGATTGAAGAGATCGTAGTCCAGTACACTCAGCTGGGAGTTAAGGTTGCGCAGCTGGTCTAGAGCGGCTTTGAGAGCATCGCTGTCGCTTCTTAACTGGATATCGGCATGTCTCACACTATCTGTGTCCAGTTCCACCGGTCCGGTCCCAAAAAGAGCCATGAAAGATTCCCTGGAGTCGTCGAAGTGACGGATTTTCGCTTTCACCTGCGAATGGCTCTCCTGAATCTTTATCCTCAGGCGAAACGCTTGCTCACGCTTTTTGGACAGCTCCAGATTTAATTCATGCCCTGCGCTTCGAGTATCCATGGCAGTCCCTGAGCCTCTTGGTGTCGCTCATCGCCCAGGTTTTACTAGTGGAGAGTGGGACATCTGCTCCGTAATTACATCTGAGCACCGTGGCCGTCTGTGTATATCAGTGTGACAGGTCCGAGCGGTATAGAGTAGCGGACTGCGAATGATGCATGCACTCGACGTTTGCTTCAGTAGAATCTTGAGAAGTGGACTTGTGTAGGAAGCCGGTGCTTCGCGATCGTGTTCCGCGAAGGCTGAACTGGTGGTGCGCGCGGGGGGAAGAGAAAGGCCTTGGCACGAATCCCTTATTTCATCAGACTCTTGGCGCCTTTTGATCAAATAAGGCCTTATTTGGTATTTGATCAGATTAAGGCTCTTTTCGTCAGAGAGGTTAACCCTGCTATCGCCAAGATCGAACCAGAATCTTTTCCGAGAAGTGCGAGATCGCGACAACACCGAGCGGAAGGCCTTCCAGTCACCGGGTTAAAGAAAAGACAGCAGGATAGTTACTCTCTAGGCCGTAGAGAAACACGACTAGAGATCCGAGATCGATCTGAAGGGCGTCTATCAGAAGCCTCAGGACGGTTTGGTCAAAAAGTGGCTTATTTCATAAGTCGACGAAATAAGCCTTCTTTGGTAAAATTCGCGGTTTGACGAAAAGGCGCCAACACCGCCCTTGAGCTCAGCCTCTCCCTCTTCGCCACAGCCTGCAGACGACGCTGTCATGAATATGCACTGTGCCGCGCCAAAGCCGATCAGGGGACCTGCCACGTCCGCCTTGCGGTAGCTTGCATGTTGGTAAAGGCCATCAGTCTCGCGAGCAGCTTCTTCTTATCCGATCCGCAGTCTCATGTCTCCAAGTATACAATTATAGCCCACACGCCACGTTGCAGGTTCCTCTTCTAGACTGTGCGAGGCTCACTATGGTAGAAGGACAAGATGCACTCGCAGGTCAAGCATCGAACCACAGGTCCCCAACATCTACGGAAAAGCTGTCGAAGAGGAATCTATTCTGGAATCTGCACGATTCGCTAACATTAACCCGGCGGAGCATGGCAAACTTGCTGGCTCGCTTGTCCCAACTGCTGATAGCTCTTTAGCGTCATGCATCGGTGCCCAGGCACTGTGTGCCTTGTTGGTCGCAATGATCTTGTTAAGAGGAGAGCAGGCTACGAGGTCAGCGATGGCTTGTCCCCATACACGTTCAAAGGTCAACAGCACTCGAAGACTGCTTGCAAACTCCGACGCCTGTCCAGTCTCCTCCGATCGCTTTCCAATGACAATTGACATCGTCATTGCTCTATACCCGCGTCCTTACAGCGAGCCGCAAAGAAGCAAGAAAGAGTAAGCAAGAGATCAGCGACATGCAGTAAGAGGTGTCTAGTATGGCACGGGGATCAGGACAAGATCTGGAGTCGTTGTTGTCACGACCAGGGTTGGCCATACTTCTGCGTGACTTGACTGCGTTCGCTGCACATTGTTCTCAGTCACAGTCGCTGCGGCATGCCGAACACAGCGTTGAGCTTGACGACCTCAGCTCTGCTTTGCGCAGTCTCGCCATGACTTATGGTCAATCTGAAAACTGGCATAGTGCTTCCTGGAGCGTGCTCCCCAGAGTGATAGATTACATAGAGGCCTGCAACGGGTACGATGTGCAAACTGGTCCTCCATTTGAGTAAGTCCTGGTAAATTACGATCGGGACTTCGATCTCATTGACGGACCGTTTCATACAGAAGCTATGGGAATACAGGTCAAATGACAGCCTCGTTCAGATCCATAGGCACAGAGGACTTTCGAAACCCTGAACCCTCGCCGGGCTTTCGTACCTCTGGCAATATCAGCTCATTCAGGCCCAGAGCTCCGTCATATGGCACCGCTTCGCAAGATCGAGCTGCGATTTACCCTCAGCCATGGGGGACACACCAGAATCCAGCGCAGAACTATACTTTCGCTCCTACTGCTTCTCCCTCATACATCTCATATCGAGGATCATACCATACAGGATGCAATGGGATGATTCGGCCAATATCTCAGGAAGTACCGAGAAGCTCGCGGGCATATGCTCACTTCGATTCCGCACAAGGTAGTACCCAGCCCCATCCACTGAATCTACAGCAGACGACTACAGAGTCCCAATTCAGGGCGATTGGTCCTACCCAAGCCCCTATGGCTCCACAGCTCTCTTCAAACACACGTCAATCTCTTGTAGCCAACGCGCGATCTGGACCAGACTTGGAAATTGCAGATACATCTGCGTCTCTAGAGCAGGCCGACAACCCACGTGCCACCAGAGCTCTCTTTGATAGTAAGTTCGACTGGTTAGGCTGCGTATGCCTAGCCCAGACTCACCCATAGCAGCTTTCAAGCAACCATCCAAGCCCAAAAAGTTCTTTCGGGTCGGCAGGGTACCTACAATTGCGCTCAATGTCCTCATTACTGGCTGACTGCCATCGCAGGTCTTCATGGTGCTATGGACCGAGCCGTTGGGTGACGAGCGCCTTTCGGAATCGAGTCATTTTACGCTACCCGGACTATATGGTGATTGGCTGTATCAGAAAGTTCGACGCTTCATTGTGATCGCTGAGGCAGAACAGCACTGTACTGCGATGTAAGCAGAGCAATCATACCAGAAGCGCGAGTCTTGGCTGACTTCCTCTAGACCAATTCTCTCCTATGGCAACAAAGGGGTAGCCAAGAAAGGGCTGAATAAGGCTGACCATGGGATTGTCTATGTTGGAAGTACAGTACCAGAACCCGAAAAGGATGAGCTTCCTGCAAGAGGCGAAGACGCTATGGTCAAGGTTCCTGTGCGAGTAGATCCCGACAATCGCACAGAAAAGCTGGGACACAAGTCCAGGATCAACTACAACAAGGTCTACACCATCGAGCACAACGTCAGGGCACGAAGTGTTGGTATGATCACGAAGTCTTTGCCCGACCTGCTTTCTCAGACCACATTGGTCTGGTCGCGTGCCACAAATGGGCTCGGCAGCTTAGGCGTGGTTCCAGGAGATACATTGCAGTCGACGGACGCTGCTGGACCGCCACCGACATGCGAGGAATCGACAGAAACAGCAGGCTATAGGGCCCACTCGACTTCACAGTCGTCAACTCTGACCACAGAGGCAGACTTGCTTTCTACAGTCAACATGGCCAGTACCCCTGAAGCTCGATTGGACTGAACACCGGAGCGGGAGAGCTTTATGTTCTGGTTTTCCGGGCCATTGATATGGCAGGACCGTGACGTGATCAGCTTATGAACGAGGATGAACTCATGAAGTTTATGTTCATGCTGTATGAGTCGCTTCTGATCTCGCTCTTCATCTGGAACTCGCTATACTCAATCCATGCATGAACAAATGTTCGTTCTGCGCAATGCTGAAACTCTGTTACCTCCTGCTATGTCAATATGCCATGCGCCGTGATGCCCCAATCATAAAATAATAGACCTTCTTGTACCTCTAGAACAGCGAGGCAGTGAGAGGCCGACATGCCAACGCGCTTGAGTAAAATAGCCTCGGCAAATGAGCCCGACACGTCGATCCTCGGGCCGATACGGTCTGCTAAAGGAAAATGTCGGAAGTTGGCCAGGTCCATCGCGCTGCGAAAGAGCAAAGCGTCATCCGCGTATTGTGGAAGTCCACTGAAAGCTGAGAAAAGGTTTAAAAACTTGGTCAACAACGGTTTGGACGAAGGCAGAGATCGTATATCCTGTGGTAGAAAGACGACTTGGAAATGATTAGATGCTGTTCACATCCCTGGCACAGGGTTTGGTGGATATCGTAGACGACCTCGTGCAGCAGCCATTGCCTCATCCCACGATGTTATAGTAGACCTGTTCTGTTGTTGAAGCGTGGCCGCGAGGGAATAGAGCGCCTGGGCGGGGGACTGGCCTGTCTGTAGCATTCGATAATAAGCGTTTTTGGCCAATTGGGCTTCACGCGCGAAGTCTGTGCTCGGAACTTCATTCTCTTCATCTTCTTCATCTTCTCCAGCCTCTCTAGCTGTAGTACTGCTGCCAAGAACGCTATCCCTGACGGTTCCTCTGGGTCGTCTCTGTACAGTATCGAATTGCCCAAGTAGCCATGGCATCGAATCTGGTTCTACCATGCCCAGATCGTGTACCTCCGCCCTTTTAGGGAATCTGAATTTATTTCTGTAATTGATTCTTGACATTGGATCCAGTTTATCAGACGGGATATTCATGGCGACCTTAATCGGCGTGGCACACATGCCTCTTTCGCCTCTTCTAGACTCCTCGTCAGGCGTGGGCTCAGGTATTGGGTCGTTTCGCCTTATCGACGAGTAGATAATTCCATGATCGCCTTTGATGACATTTTGCCTGGCAACTCCGAGACCACCATATGTTGAAATTTGCAAAGCCATGCAATTGTCAGCATTACCTGGCTCATTCTCTGCAATGACAACGTATCTTAAACCATTGCCCTGCCAAGGCCCATTTTCGCGATGAGGAGGAATATCAAGACTGCTTGCAACTGTGCGACTTGATGACAGTGAGTCGCGGTTATTGTCACGCGGAGTGGCAAACACTCTTCCTCTGCGCCAAAATTCTGGCGGACGTGTCTGAAAAGGCGACGAGTCACTCCGAAGACTAACACTTCCCATTCGTGTGATTAAAGCATCCGTGGTATCGCGGCTTGAACTGCCGGACGTATAACTGGAACTCGCAGGATAACCAGAGTCAGCCCTCGGTCTTGATTCATATCCTCGCTGCCCGCTGGAGTCGCCTCGACGTCGTTCCTGTTCACCCCTCGAAGACGATGGGTTTCTTGGCGACATTGCTTTCAACGAGGTTTAGATCCAATCCCGCGCTGTTACACGCCACCAGACAATGCTCAGATGGACGGAGTCGTTCGTCAATAACATTCCGGTCGGATACCAGTGTATTCGCCCCAAAGATGCCAGGCTTGTGCTGAAGGAGGCTCTGAACATGTGCACTAATGTGGCCCCGCGCACTCACGGGACGTGGGAGCATGCTGCTGTTTTATCTAGGTATGCAAGCCGTAGCCGATGATCGTCTCGTGAGTGGGAGTGCAGCATGTTGGCGCCCGGGGCAGCTGCAACCGCGGACGAGGGTAGCTCGCGAAACGCCACAAACAACAGCGGGACGGTCCAGATGGTCCTTGCTTGTTATCAAGAAAACACGTCTGCCATTTTCGCGAGCAGAAGAGCTGCTTCACAGAATCTCTCGTCAGGGGAGACGTGACAATGTCAAGCTCCTCTCTTGAAACTCATCGGTCACGTCATGGACGCGATCCTTGGTCGATTCAGCATTCCCTGGGGGGCCGGAAACACGCGACAAGACGCAGAATCGGAGACATCAGATGCCCATGCAGCGCCTAACATCGATCAGCATGGAGAGCAAACGACAGCAGAATCAATTGTGGAGCACGAGATGCTACGAGTGCCTGGCCATATTGACTTGAATAGAAAGACTGAGGGTGACAGTCACATCTCTCACACAAAGCCAGAAGTATGCTTTAGATATGTCAACCTTCTACGCTCTCGCCACTCTTCATTGCGAGCTCGTATTGAGACTCAAACATTACTACGCCACCATGCTGAGCTTCAATCGGCGGCACGCAAATCACAACAGCAATTCGTAGACATTCTGCGCGAAGCTCGGACAGAAGGAGGTTGGAAGGACAACGCCAAAAGGTTGGATCGAGCAAGTGAAAAAGCTGAGACTGATAGCTGTGCTGTCATCGCTCACTTGACAGAAATTCAGAGCAGCCAAGGGCGTCTGATCAATCTCGAATACAAAATGCGAGATCAAGAGAACGATCTTTTCATGGCCTTAGAACAGCTGTTGCGTGACACCAATGCCATGAACCAGAACCCGCGTACTAAAGACTGGCTGCTCGAAGCGCTACACGACAAGTCACAATCTTCGGCGTCGATTAGCCTGGATTCATTGCTGGAAGATTTCTATGATAAGGCAGGCGATGTCAACGTGGAGCACGAGCGACTTACCAACCTCGAAATTGATCACCAGGAACAGTCGGATTTGCGCAATTTTCGGGCAGAACAGGATCGCCCGCCCAGTCTATCAGAAAGCGGTTTTAAGCTAGAGTACCGAAAGGCTCGAGCTGTCATCAAAAGGGGTCTGAGGGACGCCATCGAAGCAGCAGAACTCGCAAGGTCAGCATGCTTAGACGCTGGACTTTATCCCGAAGGTAGCCAGCCATCAGATTCCGAGCGAAGAATACAGTTCCGTGCCCGGGCGAATTCCAGCGAGGCATCGGAAGCACCGTTCCAAAGCCGTGACCACGAGACCTTCACTACACTTCCTCGTACTCAATCAATGTTGACGACCGAGCTCCTGAGGCAGCGAGACTTAATGCTTCCAGAGATACTTGATCGATCAATGATTAGCAGTCAGGGAAGAGATCAAATTGAAGACTGGAGAATGAATTTGGGGACTCCTCCTCGTGAAACGATTTCTCCTCCAACATTCGGGCAAGTTCAAGCAATGCCCAATTTCCGTGGTGATTCGCGAGCTTCTTTTGAGACGTTAAAGAAGCCTCGACGAAGAAGCAGCATCCCTCATTTGCCTGTTGCAGCTTCCGTCAGGATAGAAGCAGAGAGCCCAGAAGCTTCAGCCGCCGCAAGCCTCAAAAGACGGAAATCTCTTCAATCTACTCAGGAGGAATGGGATCTCATCGAAGTCTTACGAACGAAGGCTGTTCCGCCTACGGCCTACTAAAAGACGTCTCTCTCCTGTATCATAGAGATTAAAACCTGGCCGAGCTACGAGATTCTTAGAGTGCCTGGCTCTTATGCACTTCGCGCTGGGCCAACCCCAAAAGCTCAACATTGCTTGCTCCATCAGGACCGCAAGTCAGGACCCGCGCAAAGCAAGTCGTTATGTAAATTTATATTATCAAGAGAGTCTGTACGATAAGCTTCATATTGCAAATGGACTACCGGTGCAATCTGTAACAATAGATCGATATACAGTCGGACATCAAGCGATGTATATGCCGATTCAGGCCTCATGCGGGAAATCTCGGTCTCTGTGCTTGATCCATGCTCTCGTCATTGCGATCGTACTCATCCGATGTCTCGAGCATTCGCACTTCTCAATGCGGTCTCTGATGGCATGTGATGCTTGGCATCCAGGCAATGTGGGCACTCCCGACCTTCGCGAGGGCATAGCTAGAGCTTCGGTGTGACATGATCACATGAGCTCATAGATACGACTCGGAGATGAAAGGCTCGTCAGGATCAAAGAAACTTTCCTCCACCAATACAAGTGCTTTTGCCGTTACCACATCCTCAGCTGAAGCTAAAAGAAACACTACCGCATGAGACCAGGGCCAATGATATGGATCGTTCAATGAGAGGTTTACTTGGTTTCTCAAACTCCCCATCAAGGCATCTAAGGTCCCATGTTTTGTTGTTTGGAACGTCGCTCAACCTCCCATTAGCCGCCTACGTGCTGACGACCGGAAGCACATGTATTGATGCCCGACCACGTGGAAGAATCATGCCGAGGACCAAGGTGAGCAGCAGCAAGCTTTCGTCTGCCTACAGAAGGATGTACTATGTACTTTAGAGGCAGGCTCATTGGTTTCCATGCGACCGGGTCACAGGTGCGCTAGTGATTCCATGCAGACAAAGGGCCGAGAAATCCATCACGAGGACCAAAGCTGCCATCTGCTGAAGATCTGGACTCAAATATCTGAGAAATGTGACTGCCATTCAGTCTGATTGGGCCAGGACCAGACCGGTGAAGCTATACTCGGCACAAATCGGCGACAGGCGGCAATAAACTGAATGCCAAGCTTCAGAAGCCGATCTGAGCTCTGGTTAAGACTGCCGACCGGCTTTGCGGTATGCGGCACGAAAAGGTCCGGGACGCAGCGCATGCCGAGCTGCCTCTTCACGATGCGGTCCGAAACGACCAGTTGTGCTACAAAGTCAGACGCCACATTGCTGACTTCAGACCTCAGGCTGGTCGCCATGAGCCACGGCGGAAGGGCTGCAATGCTCCTTCGCTTGAGTCTAGCACTTTACAGCGTCGGTCTGCGAACTCACGAGCTTCTGCCTACGCTTGTACTCGGAGCTGCGCTTTGAGAACAACAGTGCCTTGCGTCGGAGCAGCAGCATCGTCTCATCAGGCAGGGTTGACAGCTGCCATGGCCTCATGGCGAGTGGCCTGATCCAAGCGAGAAAGTCCGGCGGTCAAAGTACTGAATGTATGAGGTGCAGAGGAGAGTTACAAGATCTGTGACGAGCTTGTGTGGGAGTGTCGACGACATTTTCGTAGAGCAGGGTAAAGCTCGTCTATCACCTCTGTTCGCTCAAGCCTGATCCAGCGACTGTGCCAGACACATCGCATAATACCTTCCTCTGAGAGCCTGCAACTCTTCATGCGTACCCATTTCCGCAATCTTGCCATCAGCAACGACATAGATTGTGTTCGCGTGCCGGATAGTACTTAGACGATGTGCAACAGCGATCGTTGTCCGACTCGAAGCAGCTTCATCCAAAGCCTTCTGAACGACTCTCTCACTCTGCGTATCAAGCGCCGAAGTAGCCTCATCAAGAAGCAAGAGGCGTGGCTTTCGGATCAGCGCTCGAGCGACTGCGATACGTTGTCGTTGTCCGCCCGAGAATTGGAGACCTTTGGAGCCACAGGGTGTTTCGAGACCTTCAGGGAGAGAGGAGACAAATTCCAGGCCGTTGCTTTGGCGCAGTGCTTCATTCACTTCATCGTCTGAGGGCTCGTATTGTAGACCAAGGGAGATGTTCTCGCGGACTGAGCCTTGGTAGAGAGGAGGTTCTTGCTGAACGAGCGACATGTAGCCACGGTAGAGCTGAGGCGACATGGTAGCAATGTCATCTTCGTTGAGTGTGATGCGGCCGCTCGTGGGATCGTAGAAGCGTTCGAGCAAAGACACGAGCGTACTCTTTCCACAACCGGAAGGACCCACGAAAGCGACATACTGGCTGGGGGCGATCTTCATGCTGATGCCACGGAGCACTCGCGAAGCATGTCGTTGAATGTATCGGAACTCAACATCTTGCATCTCGATTGAGCCTTCGCCTGATGGACCCCTGCCTTCGTTCTCCGGAGTCTCGCGGATTTTTGCTTTGACTGTCCGAAGCCAAAGGATGTAATTGGCGGCGGATCTAGCTTTGGTAATGGAAGAGCTGTAGCCGAAGAATTGACCAGCTGCTTGACCGCCGAACACGACAGCAATAAAGACGACGAAGAATTGGTCAGTGGTGTACTCATAACTAGCGAGGAGTCGAGAGCCGTACCAGAAACCCAGAGCCAAGACCAAGAACTCCAGGGACTGCGACAATGCGTAGGGGAACATTGTGATCAAGAAGCCCTTTGTAGAGCTTTTCACGATGGTGCCCATAGCATCGCTGTATTCCTTCATGACATTATTCTCCAGGGTGAGTGAAGAGATGGTGCGGATCGAGGTGACCGCTTCTGTTGCGAGACCTGCACTTTCCGCAAAGCGCTCACCAGCGTCCGCCTCAAGCTTCTGATCAAGTCGAATTCGGACATAGCCTGAACCAACGAGCAATGGCAGACCGCCAAAGACGACCACAAGACCAAGCTTCCAGCCATAGGCAATTCCGAGTATACTTGACGCCGTCAGATTGACCAAAACGATGAACATCAACATGATGTTGGCCGAAATGAGCTCCTGCAACGAGGTTGGCACGGAAGACAATTTCGATGTGAGAGATCCTGAGCTGTTCTCTGCTCGGTCGAAGAAGTCCTGGTCAAAGTTGATCACTCGCTCGACCATCTCCTTTCGATACCGATGTGTGACCTCTTGTCCGATCGTGTTTGTGACCCAGCCAATCGCGAAGTAAGCGAATAAATTGGCAATGGCTAGCACAAAGAACATGAGGGCGAAGAGATTGGCCCGACTTTGCGCTTCAGCCTGGTCCTGAATTGCGAAGACGCCGATGAGTCTCGAGAATAAGATCGCTTGAGCAGGGTATGTGCCTCCACCGATCAAACAGCCACAGACCGAGACTGCGTAGCACCAGTAAAGCTTTGGATTCTCCGCGAACATGATCCAGACACACTTGGCCAGACCATAGTTCAGTGTTCCACTTGTGAGATTCTTAATTCGTTTCTCAGCGACGCTCGATGCGGCTTCTGTTTTCGTTCTCTGTAAAGAGATGGGTCGTTCCAGAGCATTATCGTTGTCGCTATCGTCATCTTCGCCGGTAAGCTCGGCCTCGCCAGCTTTCGCTCCAAGGTCTTGAGCTCGGACCATCGCAGCGTATTGTCCGTCACGCTCAATCAGTTCCTTGTGGCTACCCTGCTCGAAGACAACGCCATCCTTCATCACAGCGATGTTGTCAGCTGCCTTCACAGTGGCAAGCTTGTGAGCGATGATGAGGGTCGTCTTGTTGACGGAAACTTTGTTCAGAGCCGCTTGGACGATCTTCTCGGCTGTCGGATCTAGAGCACTCGTTGCTTCATCGAGGAGCAAGACTTTAGGATCAGATATGATGCTTCGTGCAATGGCGACTCGTTGTCGTTGTCCACCGCTGAGCATGGACGCTCTTTCGCCAACTTGGGTGTCATAACCTTCCGGAAGCTCCATGATGAAGTCGTGCGCGTTCGACTTCTTGCAAGCTTCCTGCACAAGCTGCACCTTTTTGTCATGTGCCAGATCGAGCTGCTCGCCCACAAAACCTTTGGCGACGTTCTCGAAGACAGTGCCGCTGAATAATACTGGCTCTTGCTGCACAAGTCGAATATTGCTGCGAAGCCACTTGGTGTTGTACTCGGACAGTTCCATTCCATCAAGCAGTATCTGACCACCGCCGTATTGATACCATCTTTCGAGCAAGCCGATCAATGTTGACTTTCCACAGCCACTGGGACCCACAAGCGCAGTCGTCTTGCCCGCCGGTATCGAAAGAGTGAGGTTCGTCAAAACCTTAGCATCTGGTCGTTGGGGATAGCAGAACGACAAATTCTTGACCTCGATGTGGCCTTCACAAGAAGTCGGCTGCTTGCCTTCTTTGGACAGGGGATCCAGGAGTGACTTTTTGTCGATGATGAGGAACAATTCCGATGCAGCGGATGCCGCATTCGATATCGCTTGTTGTTGTGGTGCGACGAGTGATATTGATGTTGTTCCGATAGCCACGGAAAGGACCACAGTAAACACTGTACCGACGCTGTTGATCTCGCCCCAGGTGTACATCCGATAGCCCTGCCAGAAAGCGAGAGCTGTGGCACAGAAGACCAGAAATGTCTCGGAAGAGAACAGGATGCCATAGACTGGGGATTTTTTCCAGCCTTCCTTGTGGGCCATCTTGAGGTATTCATCATACTTGTCAACAATTTTGCTCTGAGCCCCAAAAGCATGAATGGTTCTGACGGAGCTGATCGCATCCTGCGCGAGGACCGCCGCGCGAGAGTAGAACCTCGTGATCCGTGCTTCTTGCTTCGCATCAACTGCGATGCATCCACCAACGACGAGGAACAGGGCCGGCACTATCGTCATACAGATCAAAGCCAGTTTCCATTGTACAGCGATGGCGATGATGAAGCTAGAGAAGAACAGTGAAATGCCCTGGACAATCGCAGCAAGCTTTTCTGCGATGCCTTGATTGATTCGATTCCCGTTCGTCGTAACTTGCGTCGCGGCAGATCCATTACTCTGCTTGTCGAAGTGCCAGATCTCTTGCCTGAGTGTGCTCTCTAGAAAGGCTTTTCGTATCGCTCGAGTGACTCGAACCGCAGCTATATTGATTAGAACGTTGCAGATGTACGCCAGAAAGAAGCGAGCAATGAAGAGCCAGATGAACCAAAGCACGAATGTGTCGACTCGATTTCGAAATGCATCTGGTGTTGTCAGTCCCTGTTGAAAATTGCTGAAGTCTGTCGTGAAGCCGCCGAAGACAAGTCTGATGCAAAACGTCCAATGTCAGCATATATCCTTTACTAGTGCTCTTGAAGGTATCTCTCCTTCAAACTTACGTCATTAATGGTAAAGCAGCACCAGATGCAATGGAGAATCCTATTGATATGACATAGAACAAGATGTCTTGTCTGTCGGCATAGCGGAATATTCGCCAGTAGTCTTTGAGGCCGCCTTGTTTCTCCTTTTCATCACCTTCTGCTTTGACGTCTCCATCTTCGGTCTCGACAGACTTGTGCCGTTTTTCGTCGTTGTCGTCGCCAGATTCGATGTCGACCACTTGATCGCCAGGCGGATGAGGCGTATTCGCACTAGCGCCGACGGCTTCGAGCGCCTTCTCATCGATTTCGCGGTCCTTCATGATGGATGTGATGGAGGGAGCGGAAGAAATGTGTTGACTGTCTTATCATATTTCTGTGAAGTTGTGCTCATTGGAATCATTTGGAGGACGATGAATCATTGATAAATCGTTCGTTCTTGTCGACAGGCAGAGACCATTCAGTTGGCGCCAAGAAGCAGCCAAGACGCGAACGCGACAATTGAACGAAGCGGCGATGCCTGCCCGTACACCGCGCAACCCACAGTCTATGCTTGTAAAATCGAGAACAGGTGCGGTCAGATTTAGCCGCATCGCTCGATGATGTCTGAGATGCAAACCCCTCGACGATCGCAGGATGCGAGATCGCGCCGTTCCTTGTCGGAGCCCGCGCGCTGCGCGAAGTCACTAGGAACGAATGACCGCGAGGCGGCAAGCCACAAAGCCCTAATTTTGTTATAGATGAATACGTGAATTTTCCTCCACGCGTTACACCAAGCCAAGTCGAACTTGTCGTCGGTGTCCAGATGCAGGAACATACAGTTAGAAGCATCCTTGCGCGATTCCACAAAGCACAACGACTTGGCAAGGATATTTCGAGGAAGATCAAGCTAGGCCTCATGTATCTATCTCCTACTCAGACTAGTAACAAAGAGTTTTTGTGTTGCACGTAACTAAGACTTACGTATTCCGTAATAGACTTTGCTAATCCCGTAACTAACTTTATAAACCCCGCTACTTATTAAATAAACTCCCGTATAGACTATATAATACTCTTTATTACTAGTCTAATCTATTTCTATCGGAATTTAATATACGTATATCTAAAATAATAGGAGTAAGTAAATAGTAATAGATACTATATTATTATATATCGGAAATCGCGAAATCCGCTATAGTATATCGCTATATATTTATAGAAACTAATTATATACTAAATTTAATATATTCTAACCTATTTATTAATACTATAGCTTTACCTTTATACGAAAATCGTATATCGCTATATATATAGAAGTCTAACGCGTAATATCTACCTTTACTATAGTCTACTAAACTACCTCTATAATAATTAGAATTAAGTCTACCGTAGCGTAATATAATATTATAAATATCCGTAGAATATCCTTAGCTATCCTTTATAATATCTCGCCTAGCTTTAGCTATAATCTAGC
>JAASFE010006210.1:38822-56122 GCA_013365205.1 Pseudocercospora cruenta
TCTATTTTAATTTACGGAGCTCGGTATTAAGTATCTTAAAGAGTATATTAAGCTACTTTATATACCTCTTACCCCGTAGACTACTAGCTTAGTATACTACGACCTTTACTATAGTAAGATTATTATCTCGAATCTTCCGCCTAACTTTATTATACTTCTCCTTCTCTTACTAATAGGGTCTACGCTATCCGCTATAGACTTACTTATCGCTACTTATATCTATACTACTATCTATATAGAGATTTAAGCGTTAGGCGAGGTCCTCGTCTTCTATACTCTCGTTCTTAGAATACTTATAGAACGTAAGACTCGAGAGACTAGATAATCTAGACTAGCGACTATTAGAGTCTTTAAATATCTATCTAGCTATAGTAGTTAAAGAGGATTCTACTATAGATATAGAATAATTTATTATAGAGGTAGGAAGAGTTATAAATATACGCGATTAGTTTATTACTTCGACCTAATAGGTAACGTAACGCGTATAATACGATAAGGATATATTTATACCTAATTTCGAGCTTAGAAAACTTCGCGAAAAAGATAGTAATATAGAGGAGGCTCTTTCCGCTATAGATAGAAGTTTTTACTATAAGAAATTATCGGTTTATTAATAGAACTAGGGATAATATATTCTCTTATATAAATATTAGATATAGAGTACTTAAAACCCGATAGAAATAGCTTAGATAAGAATAGCGATTCCTATATTCCCTACGTTAATTAGTAGAGAGTATTCCTTAGCTCTATAAAGTTAGAGTCTAATCCCGTAGCGGTTTAGCTACGGTACGCGAAGCGGACTATTATCTTCCGCGAAAGTAAAATTACATTTTCATACCTTAGGTACTCGAATGCTAGAATCGCCTAATTCTCGTCTGGTCTCGAGATAGATCTCTGCACGCAACGATGGGCGCTAGCACGGGAACCGACCATCAGTCTCGAGACTTCGCATTTGACATATATGGATGGCTGACGCTCACACGAATAGGCTTCAGATATGGCAATCTTTGCCAGGCCTGTCAACGCGACGCAACCAGACTTCTACCATTACGCGTGAAAGAGCCAAGGGCTCCTTCAGAATTGGATGAGCCTTCATCGCGGACAGCAAGCTCATACTTGGCTATCTGACCACGACAATCTAAACGCGTCATGTCGGCTCTGCATCAGCTTCCAGCAGCAGTATTATGGACTCTGCGGCCGGGGTCATGAAGATCATTGCGTCTCAACAGAACCTGGAATCTAGATTCTGGAGCTCAATCAAGGCTGTAAGCCGTATTCTTTCTCCATGCTGGGCGTCCAGGGCAGTGAACATCGCGAGGAGTATATCACCACAGCCTGTTGGCGTATCCCTAGAACACCCTTCGATGCTCTGAATTTTGTGCCATGGACACTAACACTTGTGCGAGCTGTGGACGGACGGGACTCTTCTCGAGGTGCAGTACAATCTACAGCTCCTCAATTAGCAACAAGATAGCGTGCAGCACCAGGCGACATGTGGCGGCGGAGCTGAAAGCTAGCTCGGCGAATTGTCATCCATCGCGACGCCCATTTCACCTTAGCGTCTTTCGCCAAGGCTGGGTGCCTTACCACGACTCTGCATCAGCGCCTATTCTGGCCCCTTCATCGCTACCAACAAAGTTCAAGGGATCACAGTATGGCAGATCAGTGCATTGCTCAGGAAAATCGAGCGCCATCAAGCGAGCTCTTTCGTTCGACCATCTATACCGCTCAGCCCCTGCCCATCATGTTTTTGCTTTCCACGACAGATTCCCACTCGGTCTCTACCACGCGCAATAAAGGGCTGCAAAGTGGGCACGATGGCGGTACAACAGGGAGATGAGACCAATGCTACGACAATGTCAGACACGAAGCCGGCCTTCGTGACCCATTCTCATCCAGCTTCAGCACGCAACACATCTCTTGATGCTTCTCAGAATGAACCCACACCTGTCGACAGCTCGACCACAGAATCACAAGGTCAACAACGCTCTCGATATTCTCGCTGGTGCTACCCCTTCAAGACACTGCTTTTCCAGGTGTTTGCGCTTCTATGGATTGTGCCTATAATCATTCTATTGGTGCTCAACGGGAAACAGAAAATCATAGGGGCGAGCGCAAACTGTACATCCGTGGAGGGCGGATGTCTTCCTGATGTCTATTCGTCGTGGAGCGCAGTTGATGCCCTTGTGCGAGCTGCGTCTCTTGACAAGAGGACACACGATCTTCTTGGTGGTCTTCAGTTGGTCGCCAAGGCGTTGGAGATCTGGTTCGCTTTCATTGCATCATGGCTCGTCTACATGATGACCATGTTTCTGGCTTCCAGCGGACGAGGACTGCCCATTGAACATCTTCACAAACCGACAGAGTATGCTGATCCAGTCAGCGGCTTCAAAAGTCTTTTCGGCATTTTCGGAGGAGTGATTGCCTCTTTTCGGCAGGCAAAGGCAAAACATGCACAGGGCCAGCATCACCAGGGAAAGCTTCGGCTTTTCCTCTTCATCTTGGCTACAGTCCTATTATGTGTGAGTATTGAGCAATGACCTCTGCCTCGTTACAGCTCTTGCTGACCTTCACTGCAGGGCATTATGAATCTCATGGGACCATCCGTTGCTATACTACTGATTCCGACGCTACAATGGATTGATGTTGACCCTGTCGTCGACTCAAAATTCATTTCTATGAATGCAAACACGACCCCGACCGCTAGCGATCCTTGGCTACTCGCAGACTCTGGATGCACCCAGGACAACTTCGCCGCCAATGACTATGGATGTGCTGAAACATGGTCGTTGAGTCTTGATGGCTGGGCGAGCGGATATATGGCGACAGAGGCTGCCGACAGCGCAGTATCCGTCCAAGGCGAGCTGATGTTGACTTACAATCGCACTCGCTTCCCCACCGGATATGCTAATGATGCAGCTCTCACCAATCCGACCTACGAGCTTGTGACCTTCATTCCAAATCGTCATGTCCTTGATGGCCTCTGGACTGATATGCGAATCGTGCGATCTATTTCTCAGGGCAATGATACTTTGGCTGCTGAAGAGGCTTCTTATGTGAGATACAACAAGACTGTTCAGACATTCCTACAACGGCACGGCCCCATCGTAGGAGCCATCTCAAATGTGTGGTTCAATTATGATGATCAGCTCAACACAACGATCAACGTTGGGCCCCAGAAGCAGGTCAGATGTTATGCATCTTACAACAGCGACAATACTCCCCTCAACTGGCAGGGTGACAACTTCGGATCTTACAATGCTGGGAACTGGACTCGCTGCATCCCAATAGGAGCAGGATGGAACGATGGCTACCAGACCACGAACTTCAGCATACGCGGTAATTACGACATAGTGTCCAATCGTACACAGCCTGATGTTGCATTCACTGTACATTCGACGTCCAGGGCAGCCTTTCTGCCCAACGGTACAGTCCCTGCAGGTCTTGAAGGAAAGTTTGCACAGAGCTGTCTTACCTCCAACTCGTCTGCTGGATGTGATTGGGATGCTCTCTTCGCATCACCTATAGACGGCAACATCTTCTATCGCTCACAGAATGTCACTACTTGGGAGCTGGTCTCGGACTCGGATGGCGAGCCGGGGCGAATAGGGATTGCCATTGACTTTGTTGCCATGCAAACGTTCGGTAACTACACTCTGGATCCTTCCAGCTACACTAACCCCAACTACCTCACGGATTATCAGTTGAGGTGAGCATAAGTGCCTTTCGATCACCAGAAGCAAGACTGACCGTGTAAAGTGATTCGCAAACAACGATAGATAATATGACAGCCCTCAGAGTAGACCCTGCTTGGACACTTGCAGCTTGGTCAGTCGCGGCGGGCGGAGAAGTTGAAGGCAACCGCTCTGCGGGCACTCTTCTGCAAAGCTCCTTCGACCACCTCTTCCTCAACTACAACTCGACAGAAGACCCGCTGACCTTGGAACAATATCGCTTGACAGGAGGTGGTCTCATGAGCATATTACAAATGCTCAGTCTGATGGACTATACCACCAGTCCAGCAGGGGAGACCAAAGGTGTAGACCCGAAACTTCTCATGTCACGAGCTGGGCGCATACAAGTCTACTCTTTCGGCCTATTTGGGCGTACAGCGAAGTTGGGCTTCGCAATTGCTATCATTGGCTGTGTCATTGTTTTCATAGAAGTCTGCGTCGGGCTGCTCTATGGTCTCTGGCTCGGACGAGGCTTCCGTTCACCACTGGAGTTGCTCCTCGCCGCGCTGCAGCATCCTTACAGTGGAGAGATGGATAGCATGGATGAGAAAGAGAGGAGGAAGCACCTTTCTCGGCTGCCAGTCACACTGACTGAGACAAAGCATGGTGCAGGGCCGATCAGATTCGAGCAAGTGCGGTATCGCGGCTGAAGCAAAATAGACCATGAAATTTTGACGTCCTCTTCTATTGAAATATCCATGCACGCCAGCGAACTCAACTCAGGCGCGCCTTCGTTCTCTCGCGCTCCAGAGAACGTTCTTCTTTCTTCACCTCACCACTCAATAGACAGCAATGCATCACGACAACGGCTGCGCATCATGACAAATACGGCTTGTGGCATGGAGATGGCCTCTCTGTTTCTTCCCACAGACGCGGTCGGGTAGCCGACCTTGGCCTTGCAAGACACGCTTGCAGCACAACTGCCTCCAGATCCTTCGTTCCACCGGTCCAGTTCTCGTACCACAGCAGACGCTCCGCCAGCCTGACAAGGTACAGATGCTATAATGGCTTAGCACTACATGTCCAAGTACTGCCTTCACGCCATGAACATGTCTGGCTGAAGGTCGGACCACTCAAAAGCAAGAAAGTGTTGTACAGCTTCCTCCAAATGCTTAGCTTGTTCTGCCAAGATCAAGCCTTTGGGGCCGCAGATGGCGCAGCACATCTCACTATCAGTTGACTGTCAGCAGCACACCCTAACATCCGCTGATTACGCATCTGTCGAGCGCGGTTGTGTTGCACGACATTAAAATGACCAGTGATAAGCAGGCTGAGATGTCTCTCCCTTGATCTGAGAAGCCATCTGCTCACCTTCGCGTCAAGCTACACACGAGAGTGATAGAAGCTCTTTCCACTCGACTACAACATAAGAGACCTACATTTGTTGCAACACTAACAATTCCCGAAACGGCAGAATGTCAATATGGAACCGTACCGGGATATCGCTTTGGCTCCGCTCTCAACAGCACATCAGCGACCTACCTCCTTGACCACCACGCAGACCTCTTACAGTCATGATGTGACCGAAGGCCTAAAAGACGACGAAGAACAAGAGGAGTTGCTGAGGCAGGAGCAGCGACCCGAAAAACCACACATTGCCAAGACGTTTCTGATTCAAATATTCGCATTTCTTTGGCTAGTACCGATTTTGGCGCTACTTTACCTAAACATTAGACATCACATCATTGGGGCCAGCGCTTGGTGTCCCTTCGGTCATTGTCTGCCGCATGTCAACAATCTAGCTGGGGACGGCATCGATCCTCGAGCGCTGCCGGCGAAGTACGAGAGGCAATCTCGCAACCTTCTTGGAGGCCTGCAATTTGTGGCAAAGACTCTCGAAGTGTGGTTTATACTAATTGCGACATGGCTCGTATATCTTACGACGATGTTCGTGGCTAGCAAGCAGGGCGGTATTCCGGTCGGCTACTTGTCACGGCCCAGCGAGTTTGCGGAAGTACCGAGCTTGTTCGACCCTTTGCTCTGGACGACTCTTCGCCGTGTGACCACGTCTCGATCACGACCAAGAGTGGCGCGCAAGAGAATCTTCATGTTCATTGCAGCTACTGTGTTCTTGTGCTTCATTTGCAACCTCATAGGCCCCGCAGTGGCCGTGCTGGTCCTGCCGACGTTACAATGGATCGATACTGATAAGCATGGTAACACGAAGTTGGGCAAGATCAAGTCTGACGCGCCACCCATCATGTTCGGCAGACTACTCGATGATTCAGGATGTGGTGAGCATGAGGCAGGTCCCGGCAACTTTTCATGCGCACTTAAATGGGCGACAACTCTCAACGGGTGGTGCGAAGGTTATTTTGCAAGACAGTACAGAGCTGGGTCTGTGCAAGACCAGTTGTCATTCTCGTACAACGTTACTGGGGTTCCTTTGCCTTCCGATGAGCTTGTAGAAGTGGTGACGTGGGCACCCAGCCGGAGCGTCTTTCAGGACCTAAGCGATGATTACCGGATAGTCCATGATATCTCCGAAGGGCTGGTCTTAAACTCGACTGAGCTAGCGAATCGAACTCTGCGCGAGCAATATGCCAGCTATCTGCCGTTGAACAATACTGTGCAGACCTTGATCTACCGCAATGGCCCGGTCTTGGGTGCCATCGCCAATGCATGGGTTGGCTACGACAACAATCGCAACTGGACCATCGAGGTGGGTCATGACAAGGCCATCAAGTGCTACGCAGGATACGACGTATCTAACACGCCCATGTGTTGGGATCATGAGTGTAGCAACTTAGTACCCAGCGGAAACTACACTCGATGCATGTCGATTGGCGCAGGATGGAACGGCTATAAGAATGCTTCTTTTGGTATCGACCGCTATTGGAAGGAGGCAGCCGGAATATTCTCGCCCTACCTCAACTTCACAACCCACGTGTCGCCCCGAGTGGCTTTCCTTCTCAATGGCAAGCCGCCGAGTGATATCTCGGAAGGATGTTTAGATGGGTCCATTGACCCAGGGCAATGCGATTGGGAGAAGTTCTTTGAGCTCAGTGACGATCCCAACACTCGCTACCGGTCCCGGGATGTCACAACTTGGGAGATCGTCTCTAATCCGAGAGACACGACAGTCAACCATCCAAATGTCACAGCTCTCACGATCGACTTTACTGCATACCAAAGCCTCGCTAATTACACCCTCGACCCATCTTTCATCACCAATCCGCTGTACACAGCAGAATTCACCTTAACGTAAGCAATTCATGATGCTTTATCGAAACCGTGACTGACATATCCAGGCTCGATGCAAATTCCAGCATGGCAGATGTTAGGCAAATCCATATTGATCCTGCCTGGTCGCTTGCAGCTTGGGGCGCAGAGGAAGGAACGAACCTTGCTGCGACTGAGAGCCGAGCCATTAGTCTACTACGAACATTTACAAATCTCTGGGAGACCGAAAACTACCAGGCCGCCAACCCTGCTCTTACTCAGTGGAAAAGGCTCGATGCTATTGGACTGATTCCGATTCTCCAAATGCTGAGCCTGATGGACTATAGCGAGATCGAGACAACAGATACAAAAACCGTCGAATTCAATCATCCGCTGCTCCAACGATACGCCAAGATCTATGTCTGGGCCTATGGACTGGGAACTCGGACCTCATACATGGGAGCGACTGTCTGCAGTATTGGATGCTTGGTTGTCATCGCTGAAATCGTGATTGGCTTTCTGGATCGAAGAAGGTTCCGCTCGACAACACAACTGCTCGTTGCGGCTTTGGAGCACAAGTATGCAGACGAGTTTCAAGGCCATGTTCGAGAGAGGCATATGTCGCGAGTGTCATTCCGGCTTGACAATGATGATAGCAAGGCTGGCAAGTATAGATTTGAGAGAGTGATACAATAGCGAACTTGATAGCTAGAGCTTCAATGCAGTGTGGTGCGAATTGCTTTGAATTGGTCGAGGCTTGATTGAAAGTTTGGTTGGGAAATACCACGTGGGGCCCTTGCCCTTGTCCCGTCTCCTCGAACTAATCCTTCCGATCCTCTCGACCACTATGCCTCATAATGTGCCGTCAAGTGACCAGCGGAGGACTCTCGGCCTGATATGTCCCTTGCACCAGCAACCCCCTCTCATCCTGTGACCCAACAGTTCTTGGCTACCAGACGCCTTCCTCTGGTCTACGCGTACAGCAGAGAGCACTGTACAAACTTGGAACGAATCGAGGCTGTGATACACAGCAAAACTTCATCAAGCTTTCGACCAGACGCTGAACGGACCTGTTTGGTGGCAGAGCTTCTATATTTTTGTTCAAGAGAACAACGCTTCATCTACCCGAAGTCTCATCGCGAAAGCTGCTGTTTGACCTTGGACGCCTTGCAAAAGCTCTCTCGACCTGCATATTGAGCTATGCACGCGGGCCTATTCTTGTACTCCTGCCGACTGACCGGTCCGCAAGCGATCTTGCCGAGGAGTGTTTTGCCCAATGACCTGAAATCGAAGGATCTGTAGTGCACGCCCATTTTGCTCAGCTAATCACGCTAGGAAGGCTTGTGGCTTCTTCTTAGGTTCCACTCACAACTTGCACCACTTTAGTGCAATGGGATCAGCAAAGAAGTTGAGCACCATCCATATGGGGTAATGCGACTTCTGAAGGATGCAACAAGATGCATCCTTATATCCACGGCGTGTCGCCACGATGTCGAGCAAGAATCCTCCTTGCTATCCCAAGGCGTCAACAGTACTGCTTCTCTGCGACAGAAGGCAGGCCCTCAGAGGCTTCGAGGTGGCCATTTTTCAGACGAACTGAGCCAGCATGGCAGAGCAAAGGACCCCATTCTTTGCGGATCCGAGCAGTCCTCCGCTGCAGCAACAACCCGATGTCGAGCTCACTCGAGTGACTGCCTCGTACAAGAAGCCAAATTTTTCTTCAATCGATACAGCATACAGTCGGCTTTCCGACAGCGACAGCGATGAAACCATCGCAAAACAGAAAGGAGCCCTTGCAGATGAAGGTCTTGAGGAGCCGGAGCAATTGTCGACATGGTGGATTATGTTCACACAATTCTTCGCATTTCTATGGATCGTGCCAATCGCGGCACTTTTGTACCTCAACATCTCTAACAGGATATTGGGAGCCAGCGCCTGGTGTCCCTTCGGGAACTGTCTGCCCCAGCTTTTCAATGGCGATCAGTCCAATGCCCTCGCTTTGGCGGCCAAGTACGACAAGGAGACGCACAATCTCAATGGAGCTCTGCAGCTAGTAGCCAAGGCTCTCGAAGTCTGGTTTATACTCATTGCAAGCTGGCTTGTCTATCTCCTTGCGGTGGCTATCGCTCAGAGATCTGCAGGACTGCCAATCGGATATTATACCAGGCCGGTCGAGTTTGCTGATCCCGCCGGACTCTTTGACTCCAGCCTTTGGACCACATTACGAGGGAGCAAGTTCCGAGGTGAAGGCCGAGCCAAGAGCAAGAAGCGGATTCTTTTCTTCATTGTGTTGACACTTCTTCTTTGCATCGTAGTAAGTCATGAGCAAAGCAAGGATTGGAGCGATCATGCTGACTTAGGAAAGTGCAACTTGATGGGTCCAGCGACCGCCGTGCTGGTTCTGCCTTCCCTGCAGTGGATAGAGACACCGAAAGTCGAAACGCGACGATTCGATACTCTCAACACCTGGTATGCCCCTTGGTCAAATGGCTGGACAAAATCAGATGTCAAGGGCTATTGCAGCGACGAACAATTCAACATGCGGAATTTCTCCTGCGCCACGAACTGGGCAGACAAGCTTGATGGATGGGTTGACTCCTACATTGCGGCCAGATTGTCAAGCTATTCTATGTCTGTACAAGGCGCTCTTACATTTGCACCAAATCAGACGCATGTCACCAACAACGCTGGCAGGTACGAGAGTATCACATGGATTGCCAGTCGACAGGTTCTTGCAGATCTTAACGATGACTACGCGGCCGTACAATCCATGTCCCAAGGATCACCACCGAAAGACGACTCCTACGTACCATACAACAACACGGTATCATCAGCTCTCCAGCGAGACGGCCCAATTACTGGGGCCTTGATTGGATCATGGTCGGATTACAACAATGAGCAGCACTGGTGGACACAGGTAGACGACTCCAGATCTGTACGCTGTTACGAAGGTTACAACTTGAGCAACACACCAGAAATCTGGGGAAGCATGGGTCCTGAATACGCCTCCGGCATATACACTCGATGCATCCCGACTGGATATGGCTGGTATGATAGCAACAACTGGACTTACTACTACTCTAATTTCTCGATTGATCGCCAGTGGAACGCAGTATCGAATACATTCGGTCCTGAGCTGAACGTCGATCTTATGTACTCACAAATCACTGCTTTTCTGCCTAACGGAACACTGCCGGAGAACTTCCCTGAGGACTGCTTGAAGCGCAACGATTGGGTTCCTGATGGCACCAATTGCGACTGGACAGCATTCTTTATCGACGGATCCTCGGATAATGCCACTTCTTACCGGTCGACTGGTCAGACTACGATTGAGATTTCTGCCAACCCAGAAGTACGCGAGGGCTACCCATCGAATTTGACACTCGCCATCGACTTCGTGGCATGGCAGGCTTTCGCGTCTTACAGCTTCGACCCATCATGGATGACAAATCCGCTATCATCCTCGGATAACTCGATCACTGTCCCACCAGCGAAGCTGAATATCAACTGGTTCAACACAACATATCTAAACCCAGTCTGGATACAGGCGGCCTTCGCAGTCGACAGCTACGGCAAGATTGATGCGTCGCGAAGTATCTCCACCCGAATCATGAATGTCATGAATTCCATGTATTCCTCATACAACACGAGCGAAGAATTGCGGGCGCATCCGCTGTTCTATGACAACTCACATGTGGATGCTATATCCCTGATCCCGATCCTTCAAGGCCTAAGCCTGATCGAGTTCAACACTACGGATCCAAAGAATGACAACTTCGATGATGGTATCTGGCATCCACTTTTCCACCGCAACGCACGGATCAACGTATGGGCATACGGACTTGCATCCAGAACTTCATACCTTGGCGCCCTTATCGCGACCACTGGCATTTTGGTGGTATTGGCGGAAGTGGCGATTGGCCTAGCGGATCGAAGAAAGTTCCGATCACCTACTGAGCTTTTGATCGCAGCGATGGAGCATCGCAATAGGGATGAGTTCAAGGATGTGAAGGAGGTGACGAATGTTAGGAATCGGGATAGACATGTGGCGAGGGTGTGCTACCGGTTGGAGAACGATCATACGAGGGTGGGAAAGTTCAAGTTTGAGAAAGTAGGGTGATGGTTCGGTATGAGTTTGCATGAATGCTATGATCATGGATTTTCACACCTTTCCCATGAGGTGCAGCTGTTTGGAGGTCCGCTATTTGATGCAAGAAATGCGCATCTGGGCTCCACACTCAAACGGGTACTCGATGCGACTTCTCTTCCCTCAATCCCCCCGAGCGCCAGATCCGACCCAGACAAGACATGGATTCATTTCAATGAAGTGCCCTGATGGATGATGCAGCTAGCTGCTCGATCGAACTTCTCCTCATACACGCAACTTAAGCATAGCCCCTGAGAAGAGCTATCGATGGATTTCAAGAAGACCGCGACTCGATGTCTGTCCACCCAGTTATTGTGGTGACGTACGCAGCCCATATAATGGTACCTCGGGAGAAGTTGATTCAAATTGTCGATTATGGATTGCAGAGGCACATCCAAACTTGGTGGCCAGCAAGGAGCACCCAGCTGCTGACAGATCTTGGCCACAAGATCGTCGGAATATGTCGTCGGGCAAGATCCACACCTGAGCCTCTTTGCAAACTTGCATAGATCATGGCCAATTTCGCAGCGAGATTTGATTCTCTGCTCCTCGAGCGCCACTGTTCCGGAGTCAGCATTGAGCTCAAAATGGGTATACTTCTCGAGCTCACGGAGAACGAACGGCGGCAAGATCTCACTGCACTTCTCGCCATGCAAATCCATCATGCGGTCGGCTGACACCTGGATGATCTGCTTCGTGCCCTGGCGAAACGCAGTTCCATCCTCTAGCAGGTATGCAGCAGCAATTACCTGACCAAGAACACGAATACTCGGACATTTCGAACGGTCCTGGAACCACTTTGAAAAGATCGCACTGACTCCAAATCGTAGAGCGTCCACCAGATCGTACTTATCCACACTGATTGCAAAATCTAGTATGTCGCCTGACCACCACGTGCTGCCCTGCTCCGTTGAAGCAGATCTGTGCAGCATGTTGAGAATACGTCGCATCGAGTGCCAGCCGTCATCGGGAAGGGGGATCTCAACGGGATCCGAGGCGCTGCGGTCATGCTGTCCTTCGCGGAAGCGAGGGCCGAAAAGAGCTGCGAAGACACTGGATGCTTCGGAGAGGCGTTTTGATGAGACTCGGAATTTGTGCTTGGCGGCGCCGACGATGAGGATAGTGTCGCCATCTGGCGAAATTACTTCGATGTCGCTGTCCGTCATGGCTACCTGGCACTCAGATGGCAATTCGAGGTAAAGGTAGAAGTCTGCAGAAAGCTGGAAGAAGTATAAGTAGATGCAGGTGAGACAGCCACTAGCGCGGCGCTAGTAGAGAAGTGAGGTCTGAGGGAAGGTACGTGAAGCTAAGGTTCAGACATGAGTGCGATGATTGTTAACTGCTCACAGCTGGTCTCAGAACCTCAGCCTCGGCGCTTCGATCTCCTCTGCGATGCTGTCGCTTCACAATGCTCTCAGAAACCCAACCCAATAATGTCCATCGCAAGCTAGTCTTACTTCAGGAGCATAGGATTGCACAAGTCCTCAATCACTATGTGCAGGATCATTGCACTCAGCTGGACCATCTACCTGTATCTTGAATGTCTGCACGCAAGTGAGACACAGCCCCTGCGCTATGCTCTCTGCCTCTTCGGCCAGCCACTCGAAATCCGTCGTCTCGACTACTTCCATTTTCTGATGTTCTTCGCAACCTGTTGTGTAGATATAATCGCCTAAACTCTTGATCTTATCGATGATTGCTTGAAGGGACCAGGCACCGTCGCCAGTAAGAGGTGGCGGCCAGGTCTCAGTTCCGAAATGTCTACGCGCATGTTCCCAGATGCCATTGTTGTCAACGTTGTGGATGTCGCCGTGGCACTCTAGACAGTGGCGATTGAGAAATTGGATCAACATGTGGGTAGCCTCATGGTGCGCTTCTTTGCGAACACGGTCGAATTTTACTGTTTCAAGATGAATTAGCGGTGTTCAGGAACGGTCGAGAGTTCGTACTTACTCAACGCCTTGGCTGGGACATGACGACCGCATCTGCCATCAGCGAGCTCCGTGAAATCACCGACACACGACCTCATGAGCTGTTTCGTAGCCTGAAAGAAAGCTTTCTTATGATCAAGTAGATATGCCGCAGCGACGATGTCTCCACAAACCGCCAACGAGGGCCGCTCATCGTGTTCATGTGCTCGAAGCCAGTCCATTAGGATTGCATGAGCTTGATATCGCAGATAGCTGACAAGGTCGTTTCTTTTGAGCGTGAGCGCGAATTCGAGGATCATTTCGGTAGATTTCCAGACCTTGACTTGTCCGGAGTACGGTCGGAGGTGGAGCATCTTGAGAACTTCGCGCATGGCGTCCGGATGGTCGTTGGGGAAGTTGACCACTTTAGAGCCCTTGGGCAACACATGCAGAATGGACCCTATAGATTCCTGTAGACCTTTCGAGGTATCTGACAGGCGGCTGGATGAGACCTTGAAGAATACTGCGTTTTCGCGACCTGCTTTGAGAGTGAAATCGCCATCGTGTGCAATAATTTCAACGTGCGAGTATTGCGCTGTCGACATCTTGAGGGGAAGCTATCGAGTACAGGACTTCCGTGCGATGATGAAGACTCTGACATCGCGATTAAATAAGTCGAGCTGTATCAACCATAGCAAACAATTGAAACTTGGAGAAGGGACGCGTAACTCTGGTTCCCATTGTCTCACTAAATCTATATCATGGTTTCTTTATCCGTCTCCATAATTATTTCCGATTGCTACGGCAATATGCGTTTACGGTGGCTGTCCTTGAGCTATGGGAACTGTTAGCAGCTGAACCGGGGGTGGGAACGCAATGTCGAATGGGCAGGAATCACATACCTATGCGGTGAACTCTTGACCTGAGGCAGCCAGTTGCTAAGGTGTGCTGAAAGAGATTTACCGACCTCAGCCAGCACACCTCTAGCTGAGTGTCCCCTCAGCAGACGTGATCAGTGATCGAGCAATTGTTGAGAGGGTCTTCAGCTTCATGGGAACGCAAGCAGCGAAGGCAAAGGCCGTAACAGATCCGTTCGACTTCTCCGATGAACTCCTCGACCTCAATATACTCAATCACATCGCAAGTATTACAGCGTAAGCGGTCCTTTCCGATGTACCTCGGGAGGTCCTCGATGATACCGCTGGGGACAAGCCTCTCTCCAGGCTGATAGAAGTCCATAAAGTCTTCTGCCCTGTTGTACTCAATGGTGTCGCAACCGCACGTGCAATTTCCTATCAGAATTCCTGCCAGGTTTCGTATGATGAACTCTTGCACGGCAAGGTGCCGATGTTGTAGTGTATCTGTGGGATGTCAGGGAGCTGAAGATGAATGCAGTAGAGTCTGAAGGTAGACTTACAGTAGACTTTGGCGGGCAACATACTGGCTCGCAGTGAAGGCAGATAACAGTGCTCGCGTAGGATCTGCTTGGTTGCGGCTCGGAAAGCGCGAGGAAGTCGAAGCAACCACGCTGCATTCGCGACGCGACACGTTTCAACGTTACCATCTTTGAATCGATCCAGAAAGTCCCAGATCAGTCCATTGATCTGTAGGCGAAGCACATCGACACAGTCATATTTGTCGGTGACGATTGCCAGATCGACAAGTTCACGCGAGCATGCATCGGCAATGTCCTGTGTTGCAGCGCGACTGCCCGGATTCCAGAAATCTGGGACAGCTTGACAGTGAAGCAGCATGCACATGTGTGCCATTGCTGTCGCGTCGTCCTCGGGCAACTCAATCACCTGAGGGTTCTCAGCGCTCCGTCGAACTTGACCCTCCTTAAAGTGTGGTCCGAGAAGCGCAGCGAAGACTTTTGACAGATTGATCAGGACAGTAGATGACACGAGGAGCCTCGCTTTCGAGCTGCCGACCTCAAGAATTAGGTCGCCCGTTTGTGCGATCCTCTTGACTTCGTCCATGTTGGCCAGATCGCACGAGTGTGTGGTGCTGTGGTCTTGTTGATGTGGTAGTGCGGAGGACGCAGGTGGTGGTGCTTGAGCTCCGAAGGAAAGTGGGCCTTTATGCGAAGTGAAACGATTGCGTCACGTTCACATGTTGCAAGAGAGCTGCATGTTCTGGTCAATTGCCTCGTCGAGGGACCGAGATGTTCTGAACTGAAATATCTTCTTGCGGCGGTGTGAATGCCAGGATCGCGGAAGAGTACCTCACAAGGGCGCTCCGTCCACAGTTCTGGCTAGTATCAACGGCCATATGCAGGGTACATGCTTTGCGACCCTTTCCCCACGTGTTTCCAGCATGGTAGGTCAGACCGATTCTGAAGCTACAAGACCTATGTCATCTAAATGTCACCTTCAAAATCAGCATCTCACACCATCACAAATCACCTAAAAATACTCACCTCACAAAGCCGGCTTCGGCATCATCTTCCCCTCCTTCTCAAACCCAAGCAATCTCTTCTCCTTCGCTTCCCTGACCAACCTCACAACCTCCTCATAACTCGGCGCCTCAATCTCCTTAACATCGAGTTGAATCTCCCCACCTTTCCTCACAGGCACAAAAACCCCATTCGTCTTCAAAGTCTCCTTTTCCTCCGTGGCCTTCCTCGCCCACTCACCCCAACTCTTCATCAAACGTTCACTCGTAGCAAGATGTGGGATCAACATGGCGAAGCAATGCGGCATTGCTTCGTACTGCTCGAATTGTACAGGAACGTCTTGTTTAGCGGCGGTTTTGGCTACGACGCAGTCTTCGTCTGTTAACATTTCTTGGCCTGTGCAAAACCATAATGGTCCACTTGAGCTCCAGTCTTGGGCGAGGACGGGCGAGACTAAGGGGTGGTCAAGAAGGGAGAGATCGCAGAAGAGGTCGCCTCGTGGTGGGTCAGCGGGCCATACGCCAGGCTCCTTGGGAAAGGATGAGACTGCGTCGTCGTGATTTGGTGGTGGTAGGTAATCGTATTTGGAATTTGAGGTTATTGAAGGCATGGCACGAGCAATGTCGAACCAGCCAGAATTTGCGGAGCAGCCAGCTGGTAATGGGACGAGGACGTCGCGACCGTGAAAGCGGATTGTTGGGGCTGGGTTTGAACGATGTAGTTGAAGGAGGAGTTGGAGTAAGGCGAATGCCAGATTTCCTCCTGCACTATCGCCTGCGAACACGATCTTGTCTGCCGGGACAGCTTCGTGGAGGGAGTTTGCTGGTGGGTAGAGGAGCGAGAGATAGGACTGTAGAGCATCGAGGAGCTGACCTGGGAATGCTGTCTGTGGGGCAAGACGATATCGAACGCTGCAGACTCGGCCATGAGATTCTTTGGCGAGGCGAGATGTAAGGGCGCGGTGAGTTACAGGATCGCAGAGGTAATAAGCTCCGCCATGAAAGTAGAGTATCGTGGTTTCGCTTGTCCGACAACTTTCTCGCATGAGACTTTTGTAGTTCTCTTCCGCATTGTCGTTGGGGAGCGGATCGTTCTTGCCAACGTTTGGACGGTAGCCCGTCCATTCAACTTTCATATCCTCAAGCTCTGGTTTCGTGTAATGTATCGCAACTTTGTTCGGCGCCATCTCGTCTATCGCCTTGAACACCACATCCCTCATTCCTTGTCCACCTGCTTCATCCTCACCGGGAGGCTTAGGCAAGAAAGCCGGCGCTATCCACATCTTGCCCTTGACACCTGGATCGCGAAGCGTCCCTGCCTGCACCTTTGATATTCGCGGCACTTTCTTACTCCCACCTCCATTGCTCATCATATCTTTCAAGACCTTGACTGTCAACTCCGTTCGTAGATCCCATTGTTTCGAAGTATTCGTGAGACCGAACGTATGTTGGACGGCTGCGTATGAGAGACCTGGTGTCTGCGGCGCTATGAATTTGAGAAGAGCCATAGGCGAGTCCATGGTCGCTGTAGACGTATCGATTGGGGAGCAGGTGTTCTCTTGTCTACGACGCCTGTGCCTCGTTGGTGGATATATCTGTTTCTATAAGCACAGCAGCGAGTGAGGAATACCAAGAGAAGGAAAGAGAAAAATCAAACCAAAACAACCTACGACTAGATCCCAACTTTCTATTCCAACGCCTGCTATCTTGTGAAAAGCGCGGTCATATGCCCCGTTTAGTGCACCTGTCGCGGCTCGTAGCAGTCCGAGAATAAGAAGAGCTGGATGGAGCGAATCAAAACGTCATGCCGAGGCATGGGTGGTCTTGATGATTAGTCGTTTGCCCTGAAGACCTCACCTCTCGTTCCTCGTTCTGGTAATCGCATGTGATGGCCCGGTGTACGTCTCGCAGGTGTGTACCTGTCAGACTTCAACAACCACGTTGGTCTTCGCG
>JAASFE010006210.1:56210-76696 GCA_013365205.1 Pseudocercospora cruenta
GATCGCATTCTCGATGAATAGAATGCAGTAGGGCTATCGGAGCGAAAGCGTGGGTGTCAAAATGTCGCACGATCCTGTTAGAAACGTGGTGAACAAGGTTGTTCTGCAAAGAAGATCCGGCTCATATACGGCTCCAGCTTCACGTGCTCTGTGTCTGCTACAAGGAGTACGAAAAGGGAAGTTGCATTCTGGTTTTGAGTGCGGGCAATTGAGGCTCCATTTCTCGCGCGAGAATGCGCAGCCTGCATTTCCATTGTGACTAATCGTCTAGCAAGGAGATGCTCGGACATGAAGAATACCTAGAAAATAAAGCACATGAAGAGCAGCGAGAGGAAGAGCGACGAAGGGACAGCGTATCACACCATTACCGCACTTCATTGTCTCGTCTATGCCTAACAAATACAACGCTTCCGCAAAACTTCAAGGACCATTCTCTGGGTATCGTGAGATAGCATGCTTTTGAATCAGTCTGAGAAAGCAAAGCAAAGCACGCTCCAAACCAAAACCTCTTCCGGTGATTTTTTTAGCCCATGATGAGCAAGTCGCTGGGTATAACACAATGTTCGAAGAAGGAAATTTTTTAGTAACCAGTCCCAGCTCCATTAAAGAGCAACATAGCAGAGCCATGTAATGAGGGTAAGTATCGCTGCAATCAGCCTTCGACAGTGAAGTCAGAAGTAAAGCCGTGAGGCATGCCGATGCGATCGTAATGATGTAGCAGTAGCAAGTGTTGCTATTCGTAATGTCGTGGTCGCGAAAAATCGCAGACCGAAAGCTTTCGCGAGAGAGAGGCAGTTGCAAATCGTAAGCAATCGCGAGTGGGCAGTCCATGTGCCAGTGGGTTTGAGCCAATCACGGCTATCCCTCAGAAGCAGCTAAGTGGTGCGTAGAAGGGTGGTGGTCCATCACAAGCTGGTGTCGGTGGGACGGCCGAGGAAGCTGGTTCAACTTGACCACCTTTCTAAGATGGCTTGGTCAACTTCTCGGGGTCGGCACCACGGCCAATGATCTCCTCAGTGATCAACTTGTCCTTGTCCTGGTACAGCAGCTTGTACGCATGTCGAATGGTGCTGTCGCTGACCTTGGCGACGGCCTGAATCTCCTTGGGATTCTTCGCTTGACCCATTAGCTGACCAGCCATGTAGATACAGGCAGCAGCAGAGGACAGTGGCGAGCGTCCTGCAAGGACACCGGTGACGCCCATGCGCGTTGCAAGCGCAATGGCCATGTTGGTCGTGCGTTGGTCCATATCGAGCTGGCTGCAGAAGCGCTGGCAGAGATCGGCGGGGTCGGAGCTTGTGCTGCCCTTGTACTGCTCGTTGTAGACGACGGTACCTGAAAGTTTTAGCATGCGAAGTAGTGGCCGGATGACGCCTATGCGTAGATATGTTAGCTTACCTCCTGCAACCATAGAAGTGGCGCCAGAAGCGCCCTTGTCTTTTTCCTTGTTCATCAAAAAGTTCTCAAGAAGCTTGAACGTACGACCAATTTCCTTCTTGCTGACCTTCGTCAGCTCCATGACCTCGCGGAAAGACCGCGGGACATTGTTGCGACGGCAGGCGAGGAAGACGCATCCAGCAATCAAGGCCTCCTGAGACTTGCCCTTGAAGAGGCGGCTCTCGTCGGCATCCTTGAAGATGTGCTTGGCGGTATCTGACACGCTGTTGGGAAGCTGCCACCCATCACACAGAGCACCGATCTGCTTATAGGCCTGGAGAAGAGTCTTATTCCCCTTGTCGAGATTCGCCTTGTTCTGGGCGCGGTGAAGCTCCTTGCTGCGAATGCCGCCATCGCCGAAAGCGATGTTGGTGTTGAGCTGGGCACCGTTCAGAAGAGCGTTCGGGCCATCACCGACACGGCTAGGGTCGTCGTTGCCCTGATCGTCGTTGGAGAAGGTGCGCCATTCACTGCTAGTGTCGATGGAGCGCTCCTGCAAGACGAGTCCGCAGCTGCCACAGATCAGGTCGCCGCTGGCGTGGTCCTCGCGGAGATCTGGTGGGTCCTCGCGACAATCGCGGCACATCAAGCGCACGTTGAGGTTCTCGTGCCACTCTTCCTCCTTCGCCATCTTCGGCGCCTCTGGGATGGCACCCGGAGACAAGACTTGAGCCATAGCCTCGAGCGGCTTGCGCGTTGGGAAAGAGCTCTTGATTGTCTCCACGAAGCGGGCGGTGTTTCGCTTCTTGATGCCTTTGGAACTCTTCTGTAGCTTGTGATTCTTTGCGTAGCAGCGGATGAAGAGTGGAGAATACGTTTTGGCGGTGTTGAGAACTAAATGATGAACAAGGTGCGCGTCTGAGTGATCGCAGCTAAGGACACTCGTTAGCGACGGCGCATGTGAAGGAAAAGAAGGAGTGAACAGCAAACTGCAGTGAATGTAGTTTGCTTCCGGAAAGCGAAGGATACGCGAGTTTCTTTATTTGCTTCGCACAAAGGCGCAAGTGCTTGCTGCTACGTAGGAGGGGATTTTTCACGTACCTCACGCTCGGTGACCTGCGCGCGTAATGTTCGCGGTGCTTGTGCTTGTCGGATGGGACGACTCGCGTTTGCGGTGACGATGAGCGTGAGTGTAGGTGAAAGAGGGTGTTTGCACGTTGGGTCCGGTCTTCAACCAGTGAAGGTGTCCTTGAGCGTGCGACTCAGCTGGTGTCGCAATCTCGCAGAAAGACCGTAGAAAGGCGCCGTCGGCTCGCTAAAATCAGTTGCCAGCAACTTTTCGAGTGTGATGATGTGTTTGTCTCGATTTCGGCGTGTGCGACAGCGATATCTGGGACTCGCGGTGCAGAGGGAGGTTGAGGTTGAGGATGAGAAGTCTAGAAGGCTGGCGAAGACTGAAGAGTCTGAACTTCGCCTCGCTGCCTTCGGGTGTCGGCCGGGCGAAGCCGCCGCGCTAGCCACTTTGGATGGCGACTTGGAGAAGACCTCGTTCACGAGCTTGCAGAGCAGTCGACACGCCATCAGCACCCTTCGCACTCCATGATCATGCTCGGCCAGACTCTGAGGGCTTCGGTATGTATCTATACACATTGGCGCCTCTAACAATACTGACATTGGCAGTCCCAATTGCTCGCGAGAGCCGCCTTGCGCCAGAATGCCGTCACCCTCCGCCGCACCTTCATCACACCCACCGCAGTGAGGCAGGGTACGAAACGATAACGGCAACGTCAACAACGCGATAATGACTAACAGTAGCTACAGCGGACTTTGTCCAAGATATGTACCTCAAGGAGCTCAAGGCTTACAAGCCAGCTCCTCTCAAGGCCAACGACTCCGAAGGCCAAGTTCAAAAGTTTACCGTCCCAAAGCCACCACAATCACCCGAAGAGGCCGACCTCCAGAACGATCTTTCGGCATACGAGCAGCAGACCCCAGAAGTTGCAGGCCAGGCAAGCGCAGGAGAGTCTGCTCCAGTGCAGGATTGGTTTGTTGAGGAGGCAGAGGAGGAAGAGGCCCACGGCCACCATTAGATGCATCCAGGGAGACTGGGAAGAGGATGTGTAACATACTACAGTGAAGCAAAGAGCCAATACCAGTACTGTGGATATACATTGAGCATGCGCTGCACTTTTCCGGGAGAAATGTTTGCACTGGTGATATGACTCGGGGTTCACCGCACTACTCTCCTCGTGCGCGAGCTTGTCACTGACATACTTCTTGCATTTCGGATGTACTGTGTATGCCTGGTTTCAGGCCAGGCAAGCGACGCAGGGAAGGCGGACTGCTGCGCATCTCACTTGTCACGTGACTGAACAGAGCTGTGCAAGACGAGAAGCAAATCGATCACAACTAGTTGACAAAGGATAGATTTCGTAACCAACGACCAGCACGACGAGCCAACAAGCTCGATCCTCCGACTTAACCCCACATTTGAACGAATGCATCACCAGATTCCGCAAAGCACTCCGACATGACGCCGCAAGGTCTCTGCTGATCGAGCCCTTCCAACACAGCACTCGCTCAATATCGCTCCCTACACTCCTCCCTACGGCCTTCATCCTTTTCGCAAGACCGCGTATGCTAAGAGCCCACCATGCTAGGGCACTTTCGAAGCGACAAGACCAACGGAACTTGTCAGAACTCAAGAAGACTACCCGGGATGGTGATTTACCACGCACGCGCATCAAGGCGATTCCCCTCTTCACATATCTTACCACTAACTCTCGCTCAGCCACTGACAAGATCACGCTTGCAGACGCTTGCTGCGTATGCCAAAACTGCAAGGCGTGCAATTGACGCAGCAGACGGCGAATGATCTTGTACGCTCAGAGACTCATAATGCTTTAGCACTGTATACTTCCGAAGCTGATTCTGTAACGTCTACATGATCGATTTGCCCAACATTTCAAAATTCTCTCGTGTCTTCCCAACATTCGAGGAATTTTCAAGGTGGAACAGTTATCATAGGGTGTGGACATACTTGGTAGCATGCGATGACTCTGATGTTCAAGGCGCATGAATGCTTGAGGTGCATCGATGTTTCAGCGTGCCTGATCGACCATGAAGAATCTATGAGAACGGATATTGGGCATTTGTGGGGCGCACGTAATGGTGAATTGCAGTACTGCCTTGGGATCACATATTGGTTTGTTGAGGTAACAGTTGAGACGTCCTGCGCTATTGACAGAGGGTGAACGTATGTGATGAAGGTGCAAATGCTGAAATGGCGGTGGGCGCGAAAGGCATCGTAGTGCATAAGCAAGATGATATCATTCAAATCATATAGTACAATTCATCATAGCTTCATAGCCTTATGGTATCTGCATTTACTGTGCAACACGGCTTGTGCCATCGTCTGGACCTGGAAGTCCCTCCTCATCACCTGGCTCGCGGTATGCTCCACCACTCTTCGCGGCACCACGGGTACGGCCGTCAACAATGTTGGAGCTGTCGATGGCGTTCTTGTCATCAGCCTCTGTAAGTACGTGTTAGCAAGTTGACTCTCAGAGTCCTCAGAGCGAGAAGGACATGCATACCTAGCTGGGCATCGCTGTCTGCAGTCTCTGGATCGATTGGGTCCTCGACATCAGCGTTGTCGCTCTGGACTGGAATGTGGCTCTGGCCAGTACGGCTTTGATAGTCGTTGTCCTGTGCGTCACCTGCTGGTGCGTCACCAGAGACCTGGTCGTTCTGCTGCTCGTACTGGTCGTCGGCTGAGGCAGACATTGTGAAAAGTATTGGCAGAGTCTGATGGGTTGGAGTAGTGATGGTGATTGTTTCGTAGTGTGTGAAATGGAGTTGTTTCTGGAGGGCAGAACTGCTAGATGCGTGAAGCACTTATACCTGTGATCAGTCTACCATCGATGTACTCAGGCTGGCGCCCGGTGTCGTGCTTCCAGCACAGCAACGTCACTCATGAAACGGTCTGGCGAGCTGCCAGCCTCGCTGCAATGGGATCGAAGAGATGTAGCGGTCACAGTGACGTTGGAAATCTGCTCGGCTCCAGCCTCGTGAAGTCCGGCGATGCAGGTACCACTGATGCTTAAAGATAGTCATGCTGGAGAAAGTAGTTCATCGCATCGAGCCGACAGGTGCGTGATAACATGATCACTTCAAGGTGGCCAGAAGAGGATGTTTACCATAGATTTCCAAGCGAATACTGTCGATTGATAGGTTAGGTTATCAAGTCCGTGCGTGCGCCGAGTGAATACTAATATCGCTACCTAATAATCCGCGTACGGATACTATGCTCGATAAGGGTTAGGGCTCTTACTAAAGCGTAATACGCTACTACCTAGTAGTAGAGGTTTTTATAATAGTAAGCGTCTAATTATATACTAGTAGTAATTAAATAGGTTAGTAACGCGTTATTAATATATCTATTAGCGTATCTATAGCGTACGATTAGTATTAAGAAGATCTTAGTCTTCTATATACGTCTTACTATAAAGATTATATACTATCTATTAGTAATTATAGTATAGTAGTAATATATTAATTATAGATACTATTAATAGGCCTCCTACCTCTAAATTACTAGAGTTCTTTATAGTAGGCGCTATCTTTAGGTTAGTAGCTACCTCTAAGCTAACTATAATAGTAGAATATATAGAACTTTAGTAGTAACTATAGTTAAGTAAATAATAGTAATAGTAATTATATATCTAGTAGTCTAGTAGGTCTAGTATCGTTACCGCCTATATCTATATATTTATATAGAAATTATACTTCGTAATAAGTACTACTCTATAGTACTAAAAGAGCTATAAATAGAGTAAATATTAGCTCTATAATACTAGTTATTATATTATTAAGAGAGCTAATACTATAAGGATATAATCTCTAAGATTCTCGAGAATAGAAGGGTATAGTATTTATTAGAAGTTTACTAATACCTATACTAAGAGGTCTATTTCTAGCGCTATAACTATAGCGATAGTAAGGTCTAGCGTTTCTATAGGTAGAGAGCTATAATAAGGTCGATCTAAGCTATTTAAGTAACTCTATATATCGTATATACTATCTAGAAGCCGCTATAGTAACGCCTCGCGAATAGCGGCTAGATTAGAGAGTAATAGGTAGTAACTTTCTCCCTCGACTATAGAAGGTACCTCTAGCTAGCTAACTAGTACTTTAACCTACCTATTTAGAAATTTAAAAACTATATTATTTAAGCCCTTAGGCGGGAGCCGAGAGCTTAGCGGCGCTAGTAGAGAGAGTAGAGATAATTAAGTAGAGTACTAGAAACCTCTAGTCTAAGACTAAGAGCCTTCTAGTACTAGCTCTAGAGATTACTACTACTTCTATAGAGTAATAAGGTACGCTAGTAGTTCTACTAAGACCTCTAAGTACTAATAAAAATAGTAGTAAAAGCGCTTCTTATAAACCTAAAGGTAGGTAAGCTATTCCGCTAGTATAACTCGCTTCTCAACCTAAGACTTAACTTAAATAAGCCGAGTCTAGTAGTTCTACGCTAGTTATTATCTAATCTTCTTAATAAGCTAGATCTTCTTTATAAGCTAGACCTTCTTTATAAGCTTTAAGTAAAGAGCCTATCTACTAGCTATTAATATAGATAAAGCTAAGTTAGAAGATATACTAGATAGTAACGCTTAGTTAGTTTAGACTATAAGTATAAAGAGATTACTATTAATAAGTTAACTCGTAGTAAGAAGATAGGCAAGTTACGTAAGGTAAAGAAGCCTATATAATAGGATAAGATCTAATATAAATAGACGGCTACTTATCTTAATAATAATATATACCCTTTAGATAATAGTATATCTATTTAAACCTAGTATATAGTTATATAAACTAAGCTTAGTAAGCGGCGAGAGATCTTCGTAACTAACCTATTCTAGATACTCTTTAGCTACTTATAAGGACCTAATAAGCCTCGTCTTATTAGATAGATACCTATACGTATTAATATCTAGAAACGACGAGAGGTAGGTACTAGCTATAATAGGAATAAATTCTAGCGAAGATTAGACTTAATTATTATTAAGCTAAAGACTATAGAACTAAATAATAAGGTCTTTAAGGAATAGTATACTTATATAGCTAAAGCTTAAGAGAATATAGATTAGTTTAGAAAGAGTTTAATAAGCGCTATAAGCTTAGCGCTTAAGTAGTCTAGTCTATTAAATATTAGTTATATTAGATAGAAGTAGAAGCTTACTATAGAAGCTAAAGATAGGGTAGGTTCTCGTACTAAGAAGGTACTTAAATCGCTCTAGGACTAGTAAAGGGAATATTAGAAGGCTAATCTCGCGTAGGCATATAAGATATATAGAGAGAAGATAGCTATAAGGGAGCGTAAGCTTACTACTCGTAGTACTAGTAGCGTAGAGGTATTATCGTTATAAGAAGATATAACGAAGCTATAAAGTAGGCTTCTTAGGTTAGAGAATAAGCTAGATTTAGGTTTAGCTATAATACTAGCTACTATCTATAAATAATAGAATATAAGTCTAGAAGTATTAGGATCTATATATTAATATCTAATAACGCCTAGTACTAGATCTTAGGTCTATTAGGTAGTAGTATAGCGAATAATATAGTAAAGTTAAAGTTATTATATTATAGAAGTCCTCTTAGCTAGCTATTAAATCTATTAATCTTAATATCGAGATTTCTAGTAATTACGTTATACGCTATCGTAGTATATAAGAGTAATATATATCTTCGTTTCTAACTATTATTTAGATATTAATATAATATCTTATAATACTACTATAGTAGTAGTAGTAGTACTAAAAAATTAGTAAGTATTTTCTTTTTCTTTTCTATATAGACTAATAAAAAAATATATACTTAGTCGCGCCTAGGTAAGCTAGTAAGGAAATCCTTAGTAGAGGGCGGCTAGTAGTAAATATACTATTAATAGTAGTCGCTTTTCCTTTTTTACTATAATAATACGTTAATAAGTTCTATAATAATACTAATACTAAGAAATAGATACCTACTAGTTATACTATCGCTCGTATTCCTTTACTCTAATAGACGTACGTAAACTACGTAAAGTTCTATTTAAATACTATCTCTATACTAATCTAAGCCTTCGAATACTACTAATTCGCCTTTTAATATTCGTCTATTAAGAAACGATGCCCTACCTCGTATAATATAGGGTTAATAATACTATATTTATTACTATAAGCGCTATTACTAAATAGGAAGAGTATTAGGTCCTAGTTAAAGTTTAAGGCTATTATTTACTCCTAGATATCTAATCTATCCTATACTACTCTATTATTTACTAGACTAAGATTAGGTATACTAGAGGCAATAATAAGGCTATTAGGCGTAGTTATATACTATATCTTCTACCTATTTACTCTATAATATCTAGAGTATATCCCTATCTATAGCGTAGGGTTAAGAGGCCTTATAAACTTAAGGAAAGTACTATCTATAAAGCCCTAAACTAGACTAAGTCTATAGCCTACCTATATCGCTTTCTAGATATATCTCTCTAGATTCTTATAGTCTAAACCTAGCTACTAATAGATAAGATCTTAGAAGTTCTTATATATAATATAATATACTCTATTAAATACTCTAGATAGCTAGGTATATCTATAGCTATTCTAGTTAAAGTCGTAGTAACGAGCTAGATAGGTAAGACGTCTATATACTATATATAGCGCTTTCTTAGGACTAGATATATAATAATAGCTAGGCGAGTTAAATATTCTTATCTCTCTATTACTAAGTAATAGCGGCGCTAATCGTCTTATTTACTATAGATAGAAGCGATATTCTTTATAATAATTAACTAGATCTAGATTATCTAATTACTACCTATAGTATAGAAACTAATAATTCTCTTATCTAGATCTATACTATATCTACTACTATAGGCTAAGAAGCTCTAATTCTTCTTATTCTAGTAGTACTACTATCTAAGCGATATCTAGTATATCTATAGTAATTCTACGTATCTACGTATCTCTAGAAGACGCGCTTTAGTAACGTCTATATAACTAAGAGCCTACTAAGGCCTTAAATTAGTATATAGGTAGCTTTATAGAGCGTATAGACTAATAATATTTACTTAAACGCTTTAGGTCTCGCGCTACTACTAAATTGGCTATACGTACCGATCTATAGGACTACTAATTATATAGCTAATCTATAGTAAATATCCTTTAGAAAAGCTTATACTATCCTAAATTATCGTTTATACGCTTGTGCCTTATATTCGTGTCTAATTCTAGTGTGACTTAGATTGTTAGTCGTAGAGTAAGCGTTGTTGTAAAGAGGACTAGACATTATAGACGTCGAAAAAAGAGCCTAGCGCAGGCACAGATGCACAGACCGGGGAGAATCCCAGCGGCAGATTTAGGCTTTGCGATCCGATCTTGAGCAGATCTGATCATGAACCTTATATTTCGTGTGATGTTCGTGAGTCGTGACGCGTTGATATCTGGTGCATTGTTACTCTGTCGTAGTGATGACAGCAGAGTCCTGCTCTCTGTGGTTGCGGGTGCTTTGCCAGAAGTTCGTGTATCGCAGTAAGCCAACCCTAGCCACGATTATCAGTGATTGGCAACCTTGAAAGCACTCGAGCTACCTCTCGCAGTATGTCGATTAATTTTCTCAAGGCAAAGCGAAAGATCGCTGGGTATCGTGCTAACTAATAAGAACATGCTCTGGTCTTCGCTGCAAAATTGAGCTGTGTGAGGCTGTCATATCCGCGTGGCATGTGCATTGCGGCAGATAGGAATGCTTGCAAGGTCGCAGATGTGCGACAATGTCCTCCAGTCGCCCTTGCAGCTTATCGTATGAATTAGTGGGCTGTTCTCCTCCAAAGCAGGGTTGAGGAGTAACGAGTCGGTGCAGCTTAATCTTCATCCTCGGCGGCAGCCTTGCGAGCTCGGCCCTTGCGTTGCGGCTTTGGCTCTGCATCACTGCTCTTAGCAGCCTTGCCCTTAGCCTTGGTTGCTTTGGCGGTCGGCTTTGGAGCCGGCTCCTCCTCGTCTGCCTCATCCACGTCGTCGCTAGGATCCTCAGTCTTGGCTGGCTTTGCCTTCTTAGCTCTGGACTTCTTGGGTGCAGGAGCTTCACCGTCGGCCTCGTCGTCAGTAGCGGCCTTAGCAGGTGCCTTCTTCGTCTTCTTGGCCGGTGCTTTGACAGGCTCCTCGTCAGCATCCTCTTCAACCTTGGCCTTCTTACCACGCTTCTTCTGGGCAGGCTTCTCGTCGGCGTCTTCGTCATCATCGGCCTGCTTGCGCTTCTTGGTGGTCTTCTTCTTTGGCGCATCATCTTCGTCGTTGTCCTGTATATGGTCAATATATATTCGGCTGTTGATCGAGACTGGGCTCACCTCGCCTGCCTCCTTGGCCATCTTCTTCCTCTGTGCGGCTGTGAAGAATAAACCTCCTTTGGGGTTGTTCTCATATCTGTTCAACTCGATGTCCTGAGGTGGCGTCAGTCAGACATACCCTAGAACAGTGGTGTCGAAATGACTCACGCCTTTCCAGTCATCGTCGTCGACGTGACCTTGCTGTAGAGCGCGCTCAACTTTCTCCTGTGCATCGGCTGGAAGCTCGTCGTAGCCATCGATCAGATCCATGTCGCCACCCGATGTGTCCTTCCAGTTGCTGAGAATCAACGGCGTAACGCAGCCCCTAAGGTAGTCAGGTGGACAGTCTAAGAGATTGCATACGACGATCTCGTACCAGTGGCGCCACTTGATAGAGGTATGCTCATTGATCATGACCGACACGCCCTGACGAAGCTCGCCTTTGAGGATTTTGATGTTTTCCTTCTTGCAGCTTGTCTGAACGCATCCTGCACGGGCGGATGGCGCGAGTTCTGTCGCATGTCAGTTCGATCCGAATTGCGGAGTCTGATGATACCACTCACCAACACGATAGTTGCCAGACATCTTTGTTTGTTGTGATGAGGAAGTCGCGTTGCAGGTTGTTGAGATGAGAACTTCGAAGGGCAAATCTTATTTGCGCAATTGAGATGTGTTATACGACAGTTCTGTCCAGCGCCCGTGCTGCTGCGACGAAGAGGAGAATGATGTTTGAGGCAGCGTAAGGTAGTGATAGCAGTTTGGTCGCGTAGCGTGAAGCGAGAATCCAGGCTTCCGTGGCTTCCGCCGAAGTTCAACCGTGAACCTGGTCCGCATTCGCGTCGGACTCGCGAACGTCACCACAAATCTCTTTGCCTTTGCCTTTGCCTTTCTATCCTGCTTCATTGTTCTCACATCAACCATGATAAAGCGCCAATGAGAAGATGGACTGCCAGGGGATTGCGTCCAGCTGCATCGCAAACATGGCAACCGAGCAGGCTTCCTGGATTTCGAAGAGGACTTCCCCCTTTTCACAGTGCTGCCGGGCGTTCTGCACAACTCGGGACGATCGAACGACAGGGAGATGAGCTATCTTTCGAAGCAGGACGCCCTTCTCGCTATCGCAGTGTATTTGAGAAGATCTCTAAGCCTGAGGGAACCATTGATGCCTGGACAGCATTAATTGATGGTGCATTGCCACCACACCTGAGGGATCCGAATGTCACGGCCCCTGCATCGACATTGAATGGCGGCGAGGTCGCCGAAATTCTCTGGGCAGCTCAGTACCCCAAGGATAGCAATGATGAAGCTTTTGATATTCTCTACCACTTGGGGATCAACCAGAATAGATGGAATGCTGTTGTGTGGCTGATCAAAAAGCTCGTGGACAAGTTCCCAGCACGACATGGTCGCAGTCCTAAATATGCAAATGTCAACAGCGCGTGGACTTTCACAGACAAGTCTTTGCGAGACCTGACCGACAAAATGATCAATGGGCCGATTAAGTTGGAACTGCCAGTAGTATTGTCAGGACCTGGATCATCAGCAGGTCCTACGCTGGACGATCTCACCACCGCGAAGGAGAACGCAATGCCTCTAGAAGTACTCGCACACAATGCACTTGGTCAAGTCTGGAGGACCTTGGGCGCGATGACCCAGGCCTGTGCTGGTGGCGAGATTCGATCCGAGGTCTTGGAGATCATAGCTTACCTGCACCACCAAGAAGTCATGCCAATGTCAATTTATCGGGCCAATGCTAATCCAGACAAGAGCACTATTCAGCAGCCACCACTGCTTCCACTGCTATCTTCCAGGATCTTGACGTCGTTGTCGGATGCCGCGTGGAGGGCACATCAGAAACTGGTCATAGAGGAAGCTAAGGCGACAAGGAGTGAGTTCTCCTCTCTCCGACCAGAGCTCCTTGGTTCAGCTTATCGTGTTAATGTCGCAGGGTTGCGGCCCGAGGTTTGGATGGAGCTCATTCTGTGGTCGTGCCTACATGGTGGTTGGATTCGCCAAGGTGTTGAGATTTTGCAGTCGCTCGTCCAATCGCGGCAGTGGAAGCCTCTTTCATGGACACAATACGAGAAGCAGCTACCACCGGAATCGACAACCACGTCGAAGGAGTGGAGTGCGTGGGAGTACCTTTTCAAGACGCGTTCAACGTCCTCCATGGATGCGCCTCCTGAGCCTAAGCAGTCTATCGAGCAGACCATCAGCGGAGAGCTTGTTAATGCCTACATTGATGCTGTCGCTACCAGTGCAGACGTAGGTGTTGGCACACGTGGCATGCAAATCGATGAAGTGGTCACTGTTCTGGCTGAGCTGAAATCGTTCTTGCTGAAAAGCCGGCAGAGTCTGAGCTTTGGAACCTGGGAGTCAGTGATCATCCGCTTGCTTGAGCTAGGAAGTATCGTTCCCGAACACGACCACGTTCTACTGCGATCCGCTATTTACTCGTCTGCTGGTGGAGGGTTTGGACAAAGTCTGTATGCCAACAACACCAACGACCTGCCTGCTTACGTTCTCGACGGGAGCGCGGCATCATTGGGACTTTTGCACCGAGCACTTCGTGGTCAAATCTTGGCAAACAATTTGGAGTCCGCGCTCGAGGTGTTCTCCATCATCCAGAAACTGACGGACCTGGACAAGAGTCGCTCTGTGACCACATTTTTCGGCACAGAGAACACAAATTTGCTTGGCAAGAATATCAAGCCTCCGAGGCCTGCGTCGTCTCTCTTCCGCTCGTTGCAACAGCATGGCTTATTCACAAGCAATCTCAGTAGCATCGACTACCCGACCTTCAATGTGCAGATCCCTCCCAACATTCTTGGTCCGTTTCTTGGAATGGTATGCGATGCAGAAGCCTTTGAACTTGGTCAATGGCTACTATACAGCACCGACATCGATGGCCCGGTAATATCGGAATCGTTGTACAGTGATCCCTTCGTGCAGCCAGGGATTGTGCGCTTAGCCGCAGAGACTAATGACAAAGCCTTACTGGAAAAGCTCAAGCAACTGAAGCTGTTCAGGCACTCAATGCGCAGTATTATCTCGACGCAGTTCAAATTGTATCGATGGGACGCTGCGACTCGTGTTCTCTCGCATCTCGCTACCACGAGGGGCTCGAAGTGGAACACAATAAATCTCACTCAGCTCATTAGGACAGTGCTCATCCTCACAAGACAAGCTGAATCCGGGGACCCTGAAGCACAACAGCACCTAGATCATGCTAAGCAGATTTTGACCGATATGTTGACTCTCCGTTACCATGGATGGTCGACTGTAGAGCAAGGGCGTCTGATTCCCATGCAGTCAGTGCTCACAGTTCTCGCTGCAGTCAATCAATCTTGGGCGAGGTTCTGCTCTGGAATTCATGTCTACCGAGGTCACCACGACCTCCAATTGAATACCGGAGAATTCAACATCATCTTGGACGGCGTGGTGAAAGCTTATGGCTCGCGAGCAGGCCGTCATCTACTGGGTATCTTTTGGCCTCACACTGCACGAAGATCTATTGACGCGGGAGTTGTCTTCAGTCGTCACAGGCGAGCTAAGAAGCAAGTTCCGCGATTCCGCCCCGAAATCATGGCCAGTCTCAAGCGCCAGCGGATAGTAGTCAACACTGATGGAGGCAGAGCAGGGGATCTTGTGGTGTATGGTGCAGTGATCCCCAATGCTGGAACTATCTTCACGATACTTGGCAAGGCCCTCGAGGAACTCGAAGCTGCTGGCGTGGAGAACGAAGCCACACGTAACCCAGAAACCAGCTCTGAACTGCTCAGCGACGCGGGCGGCAAAGAAGATCTATCGCCGACTGGTATGGTTGAATGGGCTGTGCGGCGCTTGGCTGAGCTGCCTGATGTTGAGGCAAGTGTCGTAGACAAGCTGGACCGCTTCCTTGCAAAACATGGATTAGAGCATATGCGGCAACGACTTCCTGAAGTTTATCGCATGGTTGACGATGAGCAATTCGAGGATAACTATGACAGCGAAGATCTCTATGGCGAGAATGAAGTGCAAGACGACATTGCAGTAGACGAATCAATTGCTACAGCCAGTCAATAGCATCGAAGGTCATCGCATATCTTTGCACACCTGCGCCCTATGCAAGTTGTCGATTTCATGTATCACAAGTGAGGAGCTTACGAAATCGGAAAGAGCGTGGTGATCGCCGAGGTGGTTTGTGTCATCTCGTGAATCAATCTGTCGGTGACTCAATCTGGGATCAGGATTCGGGCCAAATATTTAGCTCCGAAGCAAGCATTGGACCACGCCAAGTCACCATCAACTCCTTCGGCCACATCCAGACCAACCACAATATGACCATCTCAATCCTTCCTGCAGTCGAAAAGGACATCCCATCGCTCGTCCACATCGAGCTAGAAGCATTCCGCGACCATCCCAGAATTCCCATCCTGTGGCCGAACGGATATCAGCCAGATGTCTATGCTTTCTACGAATCCAAGAAGATCAAGTCATTGCACAATCCCCATTACCATCTTCTGAAGGCCGTTGACAGTGACACCGGCGAGATCGTCGGAGCATCAGAAGTCACGTTCTGCTTGGACCCCCAGAAGAATGCGAGAGAACAACCAATGAACGAGAAGGAGCCTCCACCAGACGACTGGCCAGAAGGAGGCAACTGGCCGTTGCGACGATACTTTACGATCAATTCGTATCATCTTGCTCGGAACTCCTTTGCAGGAAAGCCATATATCGGTGTGTCTCCCAACTTGCACACCAAGTCTATCGAGTCGTCCGCTGTAGTCCTTTCAGAAGCCGGGACGTGCACGAGGGGCAAACAGATCATAGCCTGCTATAGCAAGCTGTCAACATACTGCCCTTCTCGACTTGGTGACGGGTTGCCCTGCGGGTATTTACGGGTACGTCACGGGATCCAGTTTTCTCTAGATCTGAGCTGTCCGACTGGCCAGACCTTATTATATGGAACCTAGGGCATAGGGTTGTGAAAGGACTACAGCGGACGACTCGATGACACAACACTAATGCTTATCTTTGACATAGAGGTTGACCTTTTAGTCGTTGATCCAAACTATCAAGGCAAAGGTGTCGGTTCGAAGCTGATACAGTGGTCGATGGATGAGGCAGACAGACGTGGAGTTCCATTGGCATTGGAATCGTCACCAAATGGTCTCGCACTGTATCACAAGTCTGGATTCGTCGAGGTCGAAAGGATCAAGGCCGACATGAAAATGTTTGGATGGGAGAAGCCGTACGTTGAAGACGAGGCGATGAGAGTCTGGATGATTCGGCAGCCTCGCTCAAGTCAGTGAGATCCGCGCCGACTTCACATCTGCGGACATCTGACCTTTACCTGACCATTTAGCTAGTACGGCGGAGATATACCGCGCACTATCAAGATGTAGGACTGCTAGACGTTATTACAGCACGAAAGGGGCTCGATGAACCAAGCCATATTCACCGACCTTCTGCAGTATTCGTGGTTCCAGATCCACGAGATCTGAACATTTCGACCTGATGATTATCCGCACAGCCAACCAGCGCTGATGACTCCTCCCAATCTGATTGCGAAGCATCTCCCACATCTAAATCTCCGTCTCCATCTAGCTAAAACTGATCGCAATCAGATATGTTTGCAACCCAAGAAGCAATCATCATCAAGCCTCAAGATACTTATGTACCGCCATCTTCTCAGTCTCAAAGCAAGATTCATCATGCTCTCACGCATCCTCTCTGGCCTCCGCTCGCCTCGACATTTCGGATCCCAGCGACATTATCATGAGCCACGTATCGACGATCCAGCATATGGGCAAGTCCAATACGAGCCACCACGAAACCTCAACTTCCCAAAGGTAACGAGCACGAAACGTCTAAGCTATGCGGAGTTTGCACATGAGCTTATCGACCTCAATCCTGGTCACAAGCTAATGCAGCAGGATGTTGATGAGGCGATCAATAAAGCATTGCTTGAGAAATATCGGTTGCAGAATCGTCAGGAAGTGCCGAAACATATTGAGAGCGTGAGACGAAGACTTGGACAGGAAGCTGCGGTGTTCTGGAGAGTCAGACATGGAGAACGTTGAAATGACACGAGACATCATTCTCCAGAGGATGAGATATCTGCACTACAATGGAGGACGTCCATGTGGGCCATGTGGTCCATATCTAGGAGGCTTGCCATGTCCACCTTCCCAATTATCGCCAGCCGACTCAGTGTCCAGAACGGCCACACTAAGTTCCGGCAAGCTGAACGTGAATGCGCCTCCTGCTCCCGCAGTGAGGATAGTAGTATCGGTCTGTACGATATTGACTCCCGTGAACGGATCATTGTACGCGTATGGATCGCCACCAGGATTGGTGAGGACTGTCAAGTTGCCTTGCGCGCCTTCCTCGAGTCCTTCGAACGACACGGTGACAGGGACATCACTGCCGTCGGTGGTATTGAACACCGCACCTTTCCAAACGAAAGCATTTCTTCTATCGTCTTTGCCAGCACCCCAGTACAGTGGACCATAGCTGGTATTCGAAGTCGTCGGCACGGTATGTGTGATTGGATGATGCGCGAATAGAGACCAGCAGTACCAAGTCACAGCTTTAGTCGTAAGTTTTGGATCGGCAGCGTACTGCACTAAAGTGATAGCCCACTGCCACCGGTTCATGTTGCGAAGTACCGGAGCATAGAATGTGCCAGGGATGCGATCGGAGTTCCGCTCGTAGCCGATGAGAGAGACTGCTTCGCCAACAGCACCGATCCACCAAGGAAATTTGTAGAGCCCACCATCCCAGCGAGGCGGAGTTGCGCCATTGACATGCGTTGCTGCAACCTCTCCAATTATATGTCCAATATCGTTGTCGAAACGATCGAACTCGCCGACAAGCTCGTCTGGCTCGCGGTATGGATGGTAGTCGCCAATGACTCCTTCTGGGAAGACAAGTCCATCAGTCTTGTTAGGTCCGAAAGTCTCGCCTTCCGGAGCCGGGTCAGATGTAGCTCCCGAAGCAATTACCTTGATGTGCGGGTAGGCTGCGGAGATTGCCTCATAGAACATTGGAAAGCGGTACTCCTTGTAAGACTCCCAGCCTTCGGGGTAACCTGCCAGCCAGTCTTCATTTCCAACTTCAACATAGTTCAGCTCGAAAGGCTCCGGATGTCCTAGCTCTGCTCGCTTTGCGCCCCATTCTGAATCTGCTGGACCGCTTATGAATTCGATCTCGTTCAATGCGTCGTCGATGAATGGCTGGAGTTGGTCCTTGGAGGTGACATTGCCGTCAAGCGCGAGACCAGCCCAGACAGCGACGACTGCTTCAGATTAGAACTTGATCTAGCTTGTCATTGTCAGTGCACTCACCTATCTCAAGACCCATGTCCTCCGCCCAGTAAAGATACTCCATAAGACCAAGACCATGTGTTTGCTGATAGCTCCACACGCCTTGAAATCCTGGTCGATATCGCAAAGGTTTCAAAGTATCTTTCCAATCCCAGTAGTGAGCGAGATCGCTTCCTTCAAGCATGTTGCCGCCTGGGAAGCGCAGGAAGGTCGGGTTCATGTCTGCCAAAGCTTCCGCGATATCAATTCTCAAGCCGTTTTTGCGTCCCTTGTAGGTGGGCGGGAACAGTGAGATCAGGTTGAAGTCCAAGTATTCCGCCTCGGCATTTGCTGGGTCAAACATGATTGCAAAGGTGTTATTTGAGCTCGGTGCATCCTTCTCTGGTACAAGGGTGAACTCGTGCTCACTCCAGTCGTCAGCCACAGATTTTGATGTCACATTGACGCTGCCGAAGACTTCGTCTGTGATATTTGATTGCAACGCCGCCGTGAAAGTTCCATTGTAGGCACCGCGAACCCAGAACGATCCAGTATACTCCTGCTGCCTTACATCCATGCCCCAGTATCCATCATTTTTGAAGCCAACGAGACCGATCTCATTGCCTGCTGCAACTCTCATTGAAGATGGTAGGGCATCGGAAAGTGGTTCACTGAGGTTCTGGATACTCAAGCGAGCGCCATTGACTGAGAAGTAGTGGTCAAGATTCACAGGATAGTCCGGACTAGATTGGAATGCGCGGTTCTGGATCAGCTCTGCGTAGATGCCGCCATCTCCAGAATTATTGATGTCTGTCATTCAGTGTCAGCGTCCGGGCTCCAAAGAGCTGAAAGTCACATACCCTCGTGCAGAAAACCATAGCCAAATGGATTCCCAAACTTTCCAGTCACATTGCCACCAGAAGCTTTGACATTAATCTCGTACGCTGCAGAGTAGGCAATACAAGCAGCTGTCAAAGCTGCCCTACTGAAAGCCACCATACCAGGCAAATTGAAGAGAGTCTACAATCTGAGGACTCACTAGCCTAGAGTGCAGCATCATGGCGGTTTTCATGGATTAGTACTTCCTCCTCTTTCGTGCCCAGGCTCTTGGCATGTCAATCTTATATCATGAACATCACTTCATGCCGGAATTGCTGCTATGCCATGGCAAAAGTGGGCCAGATTGCTGCAAAGAATCTTGACTGAGCAAGGCAACGTAGGTCCTGCAAATCTGCCTATTGGAGGACCTGAGATGAACGACGGAAAAATGACCGTATTGCATCTGTTCCTACAGCTGTATTTAGCCATCTGTCACGCAGGTGCACGGATAGTGAGACTTATTACGTAAGGAAGATATTTTAGTAGAAATAAGTCTAATTTTCTATATACTCGACCTAATCTTATTTATCTAGTCGATAATAATAAATACCTAAATATACCTTAGTATTTTAGGATATAGCTAAACTTAGTATTATTCGTATCCTATAGTAGTATAGATACTAATATATCCCCGAAACTAGGTAGAGGTAGAGAAGGTAGGCGTATATTGCTTAGTTTCTTAATTAAGATAGTTCTCCTCGTTCTAGTTAGCCTACTAGTAATAAATCTTATAGTACTTTCTTTTCTTAATTAGAGCTTACTTAAGTTCCTTAATAGATATATTAAGGGCGGAAGTCTCTCTAGCCTAGTAGTTCTCGTTACTAACCTTATTAGTATAGGCGAGAGTAGTACTCTTACGTTTAGCCTAAAATATATAGAGGTCCTTTTTAATATCTATTATATTAAACTTAGAAATAGTTCTCGTCTTCTTAATAGACTTTAGAATTAGAGAAATAGGTACTTTATACTTAATAAGAGTAGGAGGTAGGCGCTTAAGAATACTATTATAGAGAGGTTTATTCTAAGAGATAGGCTTTAGAGTATTATAATCGTCTCTATAGCTAATTTAAGGACGCTAAACTAGTAGAGTAAGATAAGATAGACGTCTATAGTCGTAGTAAGAGTCCTTTAGAATAACTTAAGAACGTAGAGAATAATAAGCGCTATATTAATTACTATAAGGAGGGTATAGATTAAATAGAGCTAGTATCTATATTAAGGGCTATATTCTAAGTAGAGTCTTAGCTCTAAGATGTCCTAGAATCTAAAAGATTAAACGAGATATATATCCCTTAGCGTAGCTAGAGGATAGGGTATTAACCTAAGTCTAGAGGTAATTATTCTCTATTATAAGTAGAGAATTAATATAGAGGAGCTTATCGATCCGCTTCTTCTTATAGAGCTAGAGGCTATTAGTAAGATAGTTATAGAGTACGTCCTTAATATACTCTCTATTATCCTTTAATATACTCTTTCTAGTACGATTATAGATATCCTACTAGTTAATAAATACCTTATCTACCTACTTATAAGAATATCTCTCGTTCTATTTTAGATAGTAGTAGCGGATA
>JAASFE010006210.1:102094-117510 GCA_013365205.1 Pseudocercospora cruenta
TTAGGAATTTAGAAGAGAAAGCGGAGAATTCGAAGATATAGCTATACTAGTATTACCTTAAAATATAGAGATTCTATATAAATCCGCTTATAGATAAGGTTATATACGCTCTCTCTACGCGTATCGGAATTTTAGCCGTATTTCTAAACTTAATCTTCTATATTAACTTCTACGGCTCGTACTATATTATAATCGATAACCTAACCTAGTATTATACCTTTTATAGCGCTAATATAGATAGTTATATAGCTAAATTAATCTATATATCTTAGGCGTACTTTCTAGTATTTCTAGCCTTTTTTAGGACTTCTACTATCGTCTAAACTATATAAAAACATCTAGAAGTAAAGGTCTATAGGCTTCTTACCTATACGAATACCTAACTTACGATACCTTATCTTTAGATACTATATCCTATTAAAGAGGTATTTACGCTTATATAACTACTTCTTCTTCGCCTATACGGCTATATCTTTACTACTAGAATTAGCCTCTTCTTATAGTACTTCTAAGAAGCTAATTTATAGCTTTATTAGCTTTATTAGACTAGCTTTAATTATAATAGGATTCTACTATACTAATATTATTCTATACGCTTAAAACGATAGGACTACTATATAATACTAACCTCTCGAGATCTAGAAGCTATACTATGCTATTAGAAGTGTTATAGTTAAGAAAGAGAGCCTCGTAATATACGTAGAAAGCTAGATCTATAAAGCTAGAAATTAGCTTCTTAGAAGAGCTAGTATTCTACTACCGTATATAACGATCTATATGCCCTCGGAGCCGTAGAATACTACTAGATATGCTTCTATACTATCTATTTATTAGATAGGTTACTATAGCTCTTATCCCTTCGAGGGTTATAAACGAGGATAGCGAGATATACTATCTTTACTTAAACGGCTCGAAAGTCTTTATATAATAGTATAATTGAATAACGCAATTATTATATAGTTGAATAAATTAGAAAGAGCATAATTAAATGCATAAGGACGTTGTTATTTATTTATATTTACATGCAATTGTTTATGTAATTGAATGTTGCGGAGACTAGTCTTCACATCCTACAGCATGACACCCTCTCATCTTCACATCACAACATGCTTGCTTACTTCCTTCTCGCGTGTTGTATCATGCTCGGTCAAAATACACCTGCCCGGTAACCAAGAGTTACCGTGAGAAAAAGTGACGCACTAAACCCCGATCGTCCAGGCGTCTCAGCGCGGTCAAAGGTCTTCAGCCATTCTCGCACTGCGTCGAAGTCTTAAAACCTTGATTTCCATCGACAACAGAAGGCATTTGCATGATCATGTCGTCGATACATTGGTCAATTTAATCTAAGAGAACACAATGATGATGACAGTGTACAGGCTGAGGGAGTCCAGCGAGCGTCCCGGCGAAGAGCAAGAGCAAGAGCATCGTAAGAAGATCGCAATGCCACGACGGGACTGATTGTCAGGTGCTCGAATCGTACACTCCATCTCACACTCTTGTAAGCGTCTCAAAAGTGAGGACACAGGCTCACACTTCTATCTCAAAGTCTCGGAGCCTTCCAATTCGGTTTCCGTCTCTCATTGAAAGCCTTCAAACCCTCCTGCATATTCTCCCCTTTCTGCAACTCATTCCATTCCCTCTCATTAGTCGACTTCGTCGCTTCAACAACATCAGCCGTTGTCCATCCCTCCCGTAACATAGCTCTCGTACAAATCACAGAATCAGGACTGATCTCCGAAATTTCTCTCGCCCGCTCAATGGCCTTCGGAATCAACACCTCCTGCTCGACAACCTCATTAACAATTCCCCATTCATAAGCCTTCCTAGCATCAATCATCTTCCCAGTAAGCGCAAACTCGCTCGCTCGTTGTAGTCCAACAATCCGAATAAGTCGTGGCAAAGCACCAGAATACGCCGCCAACCCTCGTTTCACTTCAACGAGTCCAAACTTCGCGTGCTCCGCCGCAATCACAATATCGCAATTCAGTACATTCTCACATCCTCCACCTAGAGCTAGACCATTCACTGCTGCTATTATAGGTTTCTTGCCTCTACGATTACTCAGAGCTTCGACGCCGGGAAAATTTCCAGGTCCCAAGTTCGCGGTAGATTTGCCTGCTGATATGGCTGCTGCGACGTTTCGGTTCCATTCTTTGAGGTCTGCGCCTGTGGAGAAGGCTTTTGTGCCGGAGCCGGTGAGGATGCCTACGGTTAGGTTTGGTTCTGAGTCGAACCACTGGAAGACGGATGTCATTTCTAGGAGTGCGCCGCGGTTGGTGCAGTTCATGTCTCTCTCTCGGCACATGGTCATCATTAGTACTCGTGAAGCTGGGTAGGAGAGTTTGAGGAATGATGTTAGGGGTGGTTGCTGGGAGAAAGTGGCAGGAGCCATGGTGGATGTTGGGTATGCTTGAAAAGGTGTGAGTCTGAAATAAGTGTTCGGTCTTTGGAGAGCTCCAATGTGGCCGCTTTTCGAATGGTCCCAAGTCTGCAATGTATGTGGTCGGCTATGGGAAGTAGGACGTGAGAGGAAAAGGAAGGTGGAGTCGCCATGCGCTAACCGCATCCGACAGTAATTATGGATCCTGGAGGAATCAAGGCATCGAAGGGAAGTGTGCCCATTCTGACATTAGATGAAGCGATCGACTGTTGAGAGTGATGAGACGTCGAGGATCTCTCAAGTTGTGGCAGTAGCCGTCTGAGCAGATTTATCGCTGACAGAAATCATCCTCTGCCTCTCCGCTGTCCTCGCATCCAAACATGCAGAACGAATTGAAGGAGATCGAACCGTCTTTCGTCGGATTGCAATTGAAGAGCGTGTCGTTCACGTGTCCCCTCTCTTTGACCGTCTCATGCGTCGCTCATAGTCTCTCCCATTTCTGGCAAATGTTGTCCCAAAGGCAGATTTCTTCGAGCTGTGATCATACCTGGTCCTCTTTTTGGACAAGGAAGGGCCGATGTGCAGGTCCGAAGAGGGCTTGATGGAGTATATAACCCGTCACTCCAGCTGCGTGTCCTGTACCGACGTCGAAATGAGTCGATATTCTAGGGGAAAGGAGGAACGGAAGGATGAGGCTGCGATTGTGCTTTCAAAACAAGTATCCAGCCACGTGCGTTTGCTGCACGATTTCGTCACAGTCTGCCAGGATTCTCGCAGCGCTCGCATGACCATCTCGAACTTCTCTCGCGTGGGCGGCGGCGGCGCAACTGCAAGTGGTGTCTACCCGTAGCCGACAAGAAGTTCTATGCACAGGAGAGCATACGGCTCTTCCGGAACGCGTCAACAAGTCAGCGCCATGGCTGGACTACCACAAACTAATTCTAGCTTGTCTACCGATCCGCGATAGTTCTAGCAGTAAACATTCCCTGTGGATGCTCCTCCAGCCCAGGACCTACAAGCTCTTGCAGCTTCCAGATAGTCACTGTGGAGGAGAGGAAGGAGATAAGTGCGCAGACTTTGCATTCTGGGAGCAGCCAAACCGGCCATACATCGAGAATCGTAGGCTTCGCGCTGCCCGCAAGATGCTGCTCGTCCACCAGGCAGGAAGCGTGAAGGTGGGGGAAGTGGTGCGATATACGCTTACCTACACGCCGAGCAACGATCGCATATTGCCTACGCCGCAGCATCTACACCTGAAAGTCAAGAATACATCCGCAATACCATTGCGCGCGGCTTGGGTGCATGGCCCATACGCGCTGCACGTTTCGGCGTATTCGGCCAACTTCAATCCTCACCACAAGATCGACAATCCGAAGCGAGATGGAGTGCCGGAGTATGAGCCAATGGTTAAAGCGGGTGGTAGCTGGACATCGAAGCTGCTTGTGCCAGACGACATACGCGAGACGGGAGCAGATCTTGGCAAGCGCAAGAGCTACTCGCAGAACGAGCAGGCAGCGGATAGAGAGAAAGGAAACGTGACCTGGATTATCGAAGTCGCATCGCAAATTCTGTTCTCCAACTCTGCATCTGTAGGCTTTGAAGTGCTCGTAGGCAGAGATGAGCGTAGTCTGGAATTGGGCTTTGCTGCTGTTGCTGGACATGGACATGGTGGGCCAGCGCATATCAAGGAGATTCAGGGCGATAGGGAAAGGAAAGAAGCGAGGAAGAGAGGCAATCAGCAGTATGAGGGTGTCTATTCAAAGGCAGTGAAGTTGGTCGTGGAAGATACAGATACTCTTTGGGACAAGCCGCCACTGCCATCCTGGGATGACGAGGGTAGCAAACCGAAACGGCGCAAGTCGCTGAGTAGACGGAAGAGTGAGGACGCAAAGAGACAGACGGAAGAGGCAGAGGGTACGAAACCAGAAAAGCCGAAGAAGCGAAGGAACGTGCATCTGGTCATCTTGACCCATGGCTTGCACAGTAATTTGGGGGCGGATATGCTGTTCTTGAAGGAGAGCATCGATGCAACAGTAGCTCAGGCCCGCGCAGACGCAAAGAAGCGGAAAGAGGAGCTGCGCGGGAAGCGGAAGGAGAAGTCAACCGCACAATCTGGAGCAGATAAAGTGAAAGATCAACAGGATGGCAAAGAGGGGACTCATGAAACAGCAACAGCACCATTGACCGGAGGACAGGACGATCTCGACAACACGCCAGATCAAGAAGAATCAGATGACGAAGAGGAGACGATTGTTCGTGGGTTCACAGGAAATGCCGTGCGCACAGAGAATGGCATCCAGTACCTGGGCAAGCGGCTTGCTAAGTACATCCTGCGATTCACGTATCCGGACCAGCCATTTCTGCCTATCAAGAAGAACTTCTCTCGCAAACTCACGGACACCTTCACCATGAGCGATGCGGACAAAGCGAAACGAGACGGCAAGCCATCTCACCATGGCAGTAGTATTCACACACCACGAGAAGCCAAGAAGGCGGAAGAGCTGCCATACCACTTCACAAGCATTTCTTTCGTAGGCCACAGCCTAGGTGGTCTCATTCAGACGTACGCGATTGCATACATTCAGAAGCATAGTCCGACATTCTTCCAGCAGATCAAGCCTATCAACTTCATCTGTATGGCGTCGCCAATGCTTGGCCTCAGTAATGAAAATCCCATGTACGTCAAATTTGCGCTTGATTTCGGACTGGTAGGGAGAACTGGACAGGATCTTGGTCTAACCTGGCGGCCGCCGACACTCGCAACCAAGGGCTGGCAAGCGATGATAGGCACCTTTGGTACAAATCAGAATCAGAAGGACAAGGATCAAAGCAATCCGCAAGGCGATCCTGCTGCAAAGCCTCTGCTCAGGATCTTGCCCACTGGACCGGCGCATACAGTGCTCAAGATGTTCCGAAACCGTACTGTCTACTCAAACGTGGTCAACGATGGCATTGTGCCACTTCGGACAAGCTGTCTTCTCTTCCTTGATTGGAGAGGGCTCGGCAAAGTAGAGAAGGCAAGACGGGAGAACGGACTCATTGGCACAGTAGCGGAATGGGGCTGGGCTGAGCTCACAGGTGCTAATTCATCGTCGCTCCAACCCAACATTCGTGCCGAGCTTACCGACGACGAGACTTCACCAGCGCCAGGCAAACATGGCGATGCTGTGCCCCTTCCTGCAGAAGACGAGACCACAGAAGACAATCGCCGCCAGACGAACCGGATCAGCTACGAAGGCGAAGGCGAAGGCGAAGATACTGACACTCCTAGCAGGTCACCATCCCAGCTGCCTAGCCGAGACTCTTCCACCACGCGGCAGCCGCCCCAAGACAAGGGTATTCTGGATACTATGATGGGCTGGTTCCGACCAAATTCTCCACCAAAGCCCCCGCAGCAAACGAAGAAGACTACAAAAGCCCTGCGCCGTGGACAGACCATACATCATACTGAGTGGGAGGACAACGACAACGAAGATGAGGACCATCAAACCACCAGCAACCCAACGATGCGTCCACATTTGCACACAAAGCGATCGTCGCATCACAAGCGCCCGGTTGCGACTCGTGGCGACAGCTTGACAAATGCTGAGACGGGCGAGGTCGTTGCGCCGCCGAAGACATCCATCTTTGAGTCTGCGGGTGACATCTTGCATCCTCCTCTGCCTAGTAGTCAATGGATCTCAGATCCGAGTACGCGTGCAAGGACGATTTTCCACGATCGAGTCTACCATCCAGAAGACATCCCGCCCCCACCTGCCAAGCGGAGCAATACCAGTCGTTTGAATTTGTCATTCTCGAACGACAGCAATCGCCAGATGAGCTCCTCCAGCAAGATGTCTGAAGCCAGCGTGAAGAGTCAAGGTAGTGTCGTGACCAACGCGACGGCGACAACTGCAACCCAAGCTGATACCGGAGGCATGAAGGTTGAAGAGAAGATCGCAAGAGCCTACCATCGTGACCTGTCTTGGCGGAAAGTCTTGGTAAGACTGGAACCCGATGCACACAACAATATGATCGTTCGTCGAATGTTCGCCAATGCGTACGGCTGGCCGGTCGTCAAGCACTTGTGCGACACGCACTTTGCAGACACTCATGCTGCCACAACTAGAGATGAAGAAGAGCCGGCGAGAGAGCGTGCAAAGCCTATGAGCGCTCCTATCGATCCTGCACATGGCGAGGAAGTGGCTGGCCAGACTGACAAGAGTGTCAAGCCACGCACTCAAAGTGAGACCAGAGAAGCTCGCGATGAGCTGACGTCTCTCACTGTGCAGCAAGACGGTGTTGCACGTAGTAACAGCAAGATCAGCAACCCTGGTTCCTCATACTCGTCCAGCGGCTCGGGGAGGCTCAGTAGACAGGAGTCTGCAGTCTGGGACGACGCGTACTTTGAAGGTAGTGACGGCGAAGACTCCGATGCTGTAGACGAGCGAAATCTGGTGGCCAGGATCTTGAACCCTAATACTCCCGGTCCAAAGAAGCCAGAGTCTGTCTACCGGCCTGAGTCTTCAGCATCGGCATCGAGCTCGCCTGAGAAGCCGCGAAGCCCTCCGGCTGCGATCTACACAGACGGTCATCGTGGTTTAGCTCCCATATCGCCCACGGGATCAAGGTTCAAGACAGCAAAAGAGGTGAAGGCTGCATCCCCAAAGCAAGCAGCGAAGTCGACCTTTGATGCGGGCGATGTAGACAGTCCCCGAAGCATCACCGGTAATTTGGTCGAAGAGCCTGTGCCGCTTAGTCCAACTAGTCCTGGAAGTCTAGCTGCGGACATGGGTTTGCGCAAGAGCGTAGATGAGCAGATTAGCCCGACTAAAGATGGAAGACCTGGTTCTGCTTCGAAAGACTTCGCTACACAAGGAGGAAGTGGTGTGGACTGAATGTGAACAATTATGATAGCTGCATGTTTGGATTAGAATGTTAGAGGATAAGATACCCATGGTCTAAATGCAATCTGTTGTATGACAGGCCCCTGCAGACGCAGGCGTGCAACTCTTTCGGAGTCGTGTATTCTGGTTCATTTCTGGAGCGGCAGTGCAAGCTGCGTATCGTAACTCATTGATTTGAATGCAGGCCGGCAGGTTGCCGATGTTTGCTGCAGTAACTCGGCCAAGCCCCATTGTAATGTTGCACGACAGCTAGGCACTGCAACTAGCAATCCGGACTTCCTGCACTCTCGGCGTTCTATTTAGCTGGTCAGGCTTGCTCTTCTGAACAGTTCCTGAAGATTGACATCGTTTGGCGGCGGAATCATGGGAATCTCTAGCACACTCGTTTCAATCCTAGTCACGCTCCTGGCTGTAACAAGAGCAGCTTCGACTGTCGCTCATACTGACTGTACTCAGCACTCATATCAAACGTGTGATCCTGGCCGGTATACGATTGAATGGTTTCTACAATGCACAAAACCAGGTCGAGAGCAGCTCATCACTGATCGAGCTCTTTTCTATTCCGCAGGCGCAGGCCCAGCAGCGAAAGCGCTCCGACATTTTCCAGATTCTGATCGCTTCTACGTAACGGTTTGGGACGTTTGGAAGCTTATGCAGCCTGTCATGCGTATCAGAGCTGATTGAAACCAGGGCAGCAATGGTTATACAACAATTCCACTTCAACTACGAGCAGTCTGTACTGTTTACACGACAACGAAGTCGTGAGATATAAATATTATAGCGCGATGTCAGCCGCGTTCGCTCGACTCGCTCGAGAATCTGCCACCATCATGCACCTCGATCCGAAGAGCCCGCCGAAGACAGGCATCTGGCCCGACACCGAGTATCCGACTTTACACGTATCTACAGACGTCGCCCAGGTGAGTCTCCCATGTGACAAGCTGTGCAAGACACTGACGGCATTCCATAGTTATGGATTGTCAACCAAACGGGCGGCCTCGTCAATTACCAGCAGATCACGCAAAACTGGAAACAAGACAGTAAGGATAAAAAGGAAATGTGGAAAACATCGGTGAATCTTCGGTGGCCGAGAGTCATTAAATTACCTTCCAAAGACCTCACGAGAGACCTCGATACCATGCTGGACGACAACGATGACAGAAATCCATACTGGTCCGAAGGACATCCACTGGACGACTTGATGTGATCGATTCCATTGCCTGATGCAGTCACCGTATTTAAACTTCGCGGATCTTCTTCAACCTACCAGATTATCATTACACCTACTGAGGACACATTATCGCTTCGTGAACCTTTATTTCTCCGGATATCACCACGCCCGTACACATATTCCCCTTCAACCGAACACCATCTGGCTCGAATTTGCAAGACCGCTACGAATTTTGTGAAATCATACTTCTACATCAGCAACCAAAATGTCTGAGCGCGGCCAATTTTCCATTGAAGACATGGAACGCCTCGACTTCGATCCCTCAGCGGCGGCGCTCCTTCTCGAGAAATACAACAATCTTCCCACCGACCGCTCGGACACCCCACTAGATTTCCTGCTGGCATACATCGACAATTTCCAAGTCGACGAAGACATGAGTCCGCGAGAAAATATGACCGCGATGGGCGTCAACGAAGCAATGCAAAATTCCATCCTCGATCCGGAGATTGCGCAATTCACTGATGATGGTCGAGATTGGTACATTACTCCGAAGAATTTTGTTGATGGTAGGATGGAGTGTATCAAGTTTTTCAGGGAGGAAGAGGAGGAGAAGAGGAAGAAGCGGGATGAAAAGGTTTCGATGAATGTTGATGTGAAGAAATTGGATAAGAGGAATGTTGTGGCTAAGGTGAATTTTAATGGTCCAGCACCGAAGGTTTGGCATGGGTGCCTGGTGGTGAATTTTGAGGAAGATGAGGAGGATGAGGAGGTGGAGCGGGCGAAATTGTGAGAGCAGACAGTCTCCGCTGTACAACTGAATCTTACCATGAGGTTACTGAGACTTAGTCAAATGGACGATCTAGAGAGAGGGTGAAGGCAGGCGGGAGATATTAGATACGAAGGTACTGGAAAGTACTGGAAGTTGAAGTCGTAAGGTGTCTTTCGGCCTCCTGTTGACTACGCTATCCGTTTCAATGAACGGTGGTGTAGTGACTTCTGACCAGCACTACTCGCTGACTCAACCCAAACATACCTGCTAAAGCCTGGCGTCCGTTTCCGACTTGTGAAGTGTCCACACCAGGACCTAGAGAGGAATGTGCTTGCTGCAAGGGGGAACAAGATAAGCTCCCTCTCGTGCACAATGAATACAAAGACCATTTAGGTAAGTGCTACCGGATGTTCGCCGTTCCTCGAGAGCCACTGCCACTGGTCAGTATGCTGAGGTACGAGACTCCCGAATACAACTTACGAAGCACACTGGTCGGGTAGAGCTTTCCAGATGGCTGCTGGAGCAGTGGTGACGGGTTGCTGAACTTGAGCTCGACATAGAGGCGAGTGATCATCTGGAAGGCCCGGGATTGATGTGTCAAGTACGAAGCCGCGATAATGTTACTCGCGGCGAGGTTCGAGCACATCTTTCCGTACTCGAGAATCCACGTCAAGAGTAACGCTCGCATAGGAAGTCGGAGAACGCCGGCCAGGTCATACTTGTCGACCAGCATCGCGATCTTCAGGACTCGATCGCTTGGATAGGTAATCGCCTCCTCTTCATCTGGAATTTCTGACACATGTAAATTCTCGCAGACCCATTCCATAGCCCAGGCCGCATCGTCTGGCAAGCTGACTTCGACTGGATTTGCTGATGTTCGCTCGGCTTGTCCTTCTCCTACAAAAAGAGTTAGAGATTCGAACACCGCTCATTTTACGCAATGCTTACGAAAGTGAGGTCCGAAGAGCGCCTTGAAAACTGGTGACGCTTTGGAGAGCGTGGTTGAGGAGACCTTCAGCTTTTCCTTGGCTCGACCAACCACGAGAACAATGTCGCCGTCCGCTTCTATCTCTCGAATAGCGTCCGTCATGATGAGGCTTGCGCTTGGTGTTGAGGTTCGGCTGTGGTAGCTCGAAGAAATTTGTGCATGTAGCGATGGTGAGAAGGCGAAGCGAAGACCCACTTGCCAAGACCTCACATGCGTCAGCACTTCGCTAAGCGACACAGACGTGAGTCGAAAGCAAGGGGTGACAATGTCACTTCGAACTCACATTCTAGAGATGGCAGACACGATTCATAACGAGTTCACACTTACGAGAGTAACGCTGAAACAGAATACATTCATCTCACATCATTCTGATCTAGCTACGCCTCTCAACCTCCGTCTCAAAAGGGTGCCCTCCGAACAGTGCATCATATCCAGCTTGCAAGGCCTTCACGTCTTCCCAGCTCGCCTTCACAGCAGCATTACGACTCTCCAAATCAGCACCACCGCTTACGCGCATCTCACCCTTCGCTCGAGCACCCGTCACCAACGCCGCAGTTCTCGGCTGTCTCAGCTCAGCATATTGCTTGAACGCCGAGACAAGAGCATCTGATCCAGCATCAGCAGCCAACGGCAACAATCTTGAGAGATGATAGCAGTCCTCAAGCGCCTGATTCGCGCCCTGCCCAAGATGCGGACTGGTCGGATGCGCCGCATCACCAACAAGAACACAGCGTTTCGAAAACCAATTCTCCGCAGGAATCTGGTCACGATCATAAAGTCCATATCTCGTCAGCCGCTCAAGGTTGCCTACCATCTCCAGAACCGATTCATCAAACCCCTCCAAAAGCTTCAACATCTCGCCTCTCAATACCTCTCTCTCGTCCTTGTCGTAAAGCTTCCAAGTCTCCTTCGTCTGCTCCTTCTGTGGCTGCGTGATCGCCCAAGAGGTGTGAGTAGACGAAACAGGATAGGAAATGATATGTAATGCATCACCATACCAATTCCTCATCTTCGCTCCAGCCAAGGCTTTGGGTGTCAAAGAGATGCCAGCAGTTTGACTTAAGCCAGTATATATCGGTTGCGATTCTTCGAACGCAGCAGCTCTCAGGAGTAATGATCTGCTTGGGGCTCTAATGCCATCGCAGCCGCACAGAAAAATACCTTGGACCGATTCGCCATTGGTGAAATGTGCTGTCACACCTTCAACCCCTTCATCGATCCTCTCAAGCGCCCAGCCTTCTCTCACCTCAATCCCTTCAGCCAAAACCCGATCGCGAAGGAGGAGATTCAGATCTGTTCTTCGTACACCGATAGCATGCTGTCCATATCTCTGCAGGAATCTTGACGGAAGGTCCGAATGTCCTAGTTCTTCACCAGCGGCGGTGAAATCTTGGTACGCTTCGATGGGAACGGACAAATCCAGAAGGATTTTGTCGAGACCCAGTAGTCCGAATACCTTGTTACCATTCGGGTTGATCATCAACGAAGCTCCAGCATCACCTAGCTCTCGGACTTTTTCGAAAATGATGGGTGTGTAGCCTTTGCGTTTGAGGAGGAGTGCGAGGATTGGACCTGCTATGCCGCAGCCGATGATTAGGACTCTTTGTGTTGGTGGCATGTTGTCTTTGCAAGTTCTGAGAGATCTTGTAGAACACCTTTCTCGGGATGCTTTGCAGGCAATATATGAATGGTTCTTCTAGCTCAGCCACCGGTGTCTTAAAGCAGTCTTCTCACCGCTGTGTAGATCGAGTGAAGTCTGTTGGTAGAGCACAATTAGCATAAAGCGTTGCATAAGTGCCATTTAATGAGAGCTTTTAATCAAATCTTCATTCACAATTCGATGTGGTCCTCGGCCTTTCGGCCAGAAGTGAAGTTTTGAAGCCACATAGGCCGAGCTGAGTTTAATGCACACGCCTTACAGGATCTCGAGAGGCTGTGAGCGTAGGCGCAGTAAGCCTGAATGGAATAGGGCTTGGAGGCAACAATGGTCAGGCTTCAATTCGGTAGAATTCGATACTATACATCGAGCTTCAGGCGTTTGTTCCGCTGGACAATCCTGAGAGCATCGTCCTTGTCATTGCAACAGTCGGCTGACTTCCTCTTAGTTGAGCTGCAGACCCTGATTGTTCTCAATCGGAGAGTCAGCTCTTTTGCTCAGTCCAAGCTCATTGATGAAAAGATCCGCAGCCCGCTCGCCGATCACGAAAGCAGTGCCACCGGTATTGGCACCCACGTTCTGAGGTGGGATACTCAGATCTGCCAACTTGAGGTTTTGCAGGCCATGCACGCTGAGCGTATGATCCACAACACCATTCTTGTCTCTCGGTGCCATCTTGCAAGTACCGAGCGAATGCCACGTCGTTGAGATAATCTCACGAATCTTCTGCTCGATTGCCTTGTCGTCTTCAGCAGTGTACTCGATTCGTTCATTACCCTTTGCAAGTGGTCCGTCAGCCTTTTCAACAACGGCAGCCTTGCTTCCTTCTGGGAACTTGGGATGGTTCATGGCCAACTCGCCTCGGAAGATTGGCATGCGTCGCCACATCTCGCGGGAGAGCTTGTAGGCCCAAATGTGCTTCTTGACATCGTTGTCACCGGGGTCCTTGAGCCAGCCTGTCTCGAACTCGGGACGATCGGCCATAGTACTGCCCGTGATGTGAGTATAGCCTCTTGAGAATGGGTAGCCTGTCCAGTTGGCTTGTGAAACGTATTCTGCATCATCTGGCAGCATGGAGTGGTCGCCATAGTAGCTGGGCGACATATCAGTAAAGGTCAATCATTCCACGATTCATATGACGAGCATGTCACTTACCAGTTATACAATGCCATAATCATCAGTGGCCTGTCTGGCACATTCTTGAAGTCTCTATCCCAGGCTTTTCGGAATTCTGGTCCTAGAGCATCAACTTCCTCCTCGGTAGGCCTGAATTTACCCTGTCCATCCATAGCGTTGGTACCGAGCAATTCATCATTCATGCGGATTGCTTCATCGATGTTCCATCGACCGTCTTGGAAGCCGTTGATACATTCTCTTGGTTCCAGATTAGTCCTGTATGACCACAAGCTCAAGTGATGATCTTGATAGTCTTCTCCCACGCCTGGCAGATCTTCGATGCACTCGACGCCGGCCTTCTTCAGAATGTCTGGGTTGCCGACGCCAGATCGCTCTAGAATTCCAGGCGTTGCGTTTGCACCCGCAGAAACGACAACAAGCTTGTTGGCCTTGACAGTACGTTTCGCGGTGTAGGCAGTATCAAGGAACTCTGGATTCGCCATGAATTTCGGGTTGGTCTGATACTCGACACCAACTGCTTTCTTGCCCTCGAACAGAACTCTGATTACTTGCTTCTCGGTAAGCACATGCAGGTTCGGGTAGTCGTTGCTTTGCAGCTTGGGGTGTAGGTAACGGTGTGCTGCGTCCTGACGTCTGCCGTTTTGGCCAATATACTTATAGTATCTTTCCACGGCATTGTTGTTGTCTAGGTTCTGGAGATCCGATACTTCAGGGTAGCCAAGGGCGGTTGCCGTTTCGACGAAGGCGTTCTCGGATGGCTTCGACACATGTGTACCTTTGGAGATATTGATGGGCCCGCTGTCACCGTGACGGTCTGCATCGCCTTTGCCGTGGTACGTCTCAAGCTGTTCGATGGTCAGGATCTGTCAATGTAAAGACTCGCGATGACACTGACCTTCTTCAGGAACGGCAGCATATCTTCAGCGGTCCAACCATCTGCCTTCCAAGAGTCAAAATCTGACCTTTGAGCTCTTGTATACACCATCCAATTTATAGCGGAACCGCCGCCAAGGGTGCCGCCGGATGGCACGATAGGTCTCCTATTCGCGAGCTCTTTGGACTCCTTGCCATGCCAGAAAAGTGTGTATTTGCTGGTTGGCCACAGGTTTCGTGGATATAAGGCTGGATGTACGACTTCAGGTACTCCATAGCTGTTGGGTCCTTGCTCTATAACCAGAATCTTAAGGTTGCGATCGGCTTCAGCCAACCTGCCAGCGACGACACATCCTGCAAGACCTCCTGAGATACACGTCAGTCCTAGTAGGTCAATACCATTGGGTGAAAAGCACTTGCCTCCTGCGACAATCACATCGGCCTCAAAATCGGCTGGAAGTCTAGTATGATAAGGCATGTTTCTGTTGCTCTGGCGTTCTTCTGTCCCGTGAGAGAGCAGGAACAGCGTGGTCTCAATGCATGATCACTTTTATAGGTGACGCCCCAGACACCGATCAATGCATCGTCTTTGCCGCGTTAACGGCGACACGGAGTGAGCTCCAACCCCTCTCCTCGTTTGTATGCACGATGAGCAGGGAGGATGGGCCCCTCATGCTTGTTTTGGGACCGTACACCAGGATGGCAATTTAATAGCTGATAGAAGGTGTCACGCAGGTGCACGGATAGTGAGACTCATTACGTAAGGAAGATATTTTAGTAGAAACAAGTCTAATTTTCTATATACTCGACCTAATCTTATTTATCTAGTCGATAATAACAAATACCTAAATATACCTTAGTATTTTAGGACGTAGCTAAACTTAGTATTATTTATATCCTATAGTAGTATAAATACTAATATATCCCCGAAACTAAGTAGAGGTAAAGAAGGTAGGTATATATCGCCTAGTTTCTTAATTAAGATAGTTCTCCTTATTCTAGTTAGCCTACTAGTAATAAACCTTATAATATTTTCTCTTCTTAGCTAGAGCTTACTTAAATTCCTTAATAGATATATTAAAGGCGGAAGTCTCTCTAGCTTAATAGTTTTTATTATAAACCTTATTAGCGTAGGCGAGAGTAGTACTCTTACGTTTAGCTTAAAATATATAAAGGTCCTCTTTAACGTCCGCTATACTAGACTTAGGAGTAGTTCTCGTCTTCTTAATAGACTTTAGAATTAAAGAGATAGGCGCTTTATATTTAATAGGAGTAGGAGGTAGGTACTTAAGGATATTATTATAGAGAGGTTTATTCTAAGAGATAGTCTTTAAAGTATTATAATTGTCTTTATAGCTAATTTAAGGACGCTAAACTAATAGAATAAGACGAGATAGATATCTATAGTTATAGTAAGAGTCCTCTAGAATAACCTAAGGACGTAAAGAGTAGTAAGCGCTATACTAATCGCTATAAGGAGGGTACGGGTTAAGTAGAGCTAATATCTATATTAAGAGCTATATTCTAAGTAGAGTCTTAGCTCTAAGATATCCTA
>JAASFE010006210.1:170991-193486 GCA_013365205.1 Pseudocercospora cruenta
ATTCTTTAGACTATAGAGGATATATTCTATATTCTTTCTTAGTAAAGATAAATATATAGAGTACTCTTCGAATTTTTTATTAATATAGGGCTATAGCTTCTATAGCTATAAAATTATAGAATATAAGTAGTTTTTAGTATAAAGATTATAATTACGTAGCGACGTACTATAGCTAATTTTCGAGATTTAGCCTATTTATCGAGTTCTTTATCTTTAAAAATCGCTATTCCTCGTTTTTTATATATACGCGTACTAAATTCTAATAGAAACGGATTAGACTAGTAACAAAGAGTATTGTGTAGTCCGTGCTTGTCACGTGCATAACCTTAAGCCACCACACTAAACCTCTTTTAAGTTACTGGTCTGAGTAGGAGATAGGGCGGCTCGAGAGGCGGCTCGAAAAGCTCAGGGTTTTTGTCGTTAAGAATATCGGAACCTCGTCAGGCTGTACGTGTCGCCTCGATGCTTCCCCGAGCCCCAGCTAACCGATCGAGCCCCAGCACAACCCGATACTTTGATCAAGGATTTGGCTCACACAAACAGCTTTATTCTACACAACGCCTCGAGGACACACCCTCTCTGTCTATGGAAGCAAGGAGCGACGTGCCGGCGCAGGAGGCTTGCCCTCCGAAGCGTCGCCGGCACTCGAGCGGGCCGCAGGGCTACGTTTGCCTATGTTGTTGTCCTCGAAGAGGACATCTGTATTTAATGGGATTTGATACTGAATTGATTGAAAACTGGGGCTCGGGCGGCTAGCTGGGGCTCGGGGAAGTATCGAGGGTACGTGTCGTGGCAGAGCCAGCGAATTGGAAGCTTGATCATGCTTGGCCTCTCTCATGCCGAGAGTCTTGGCCCAATGGTAGACCAGGCATGTCGCTGGACACGGGAAGGACCGGAATATCTTCCATCGTGCGACTGTACCATGATGAGCGTGTAAATCGCAAGTTGTATCTCTTGTGCCTCGTTCTGGGCAGCCTGTGTGAGACCGGGAAAGATTTTGATTGGGTCTGAAAGCGCAGGACCAGCTTCAAGGAGGGCTCTTTCGAAGGTCTGGAGACGGACGCCGTCTGTCTCAGTATTCCTCATTGTGCGTATCTTGATGTGCCTAGCATGTCACATTGATGTCGTCGCGTTCTCAGGGAGCTCTAAGGCATACGCAAAGCGCGTTGTTTTGGGAGAGGATCAGGGAAGAACGCACGGGCTGCCAAGCCGGCGGGAGGTGATGGACAAGGATGTTCTTCCCAACTGCCATCTTGCTCAGCCATTCTTCGAGAAAATAATATCCTTTGCTTCGTCTTCAGTGTACAGCACAGAGCTCACCAGCTCACAGAGCACCGCTTCACGTCGTTCCCTCCCGTGAGAGCGCGATGGGGACAAACAATTCTTCGCAGACCCGGCGAATCAATACCCCGAAGGTTCATCTCCTCACCGGACCTTTCCAAGAGCGGAGATTATCGTCTCTTCTGTGACTTCATTGGGATCTGGAAATTCCAACTTCTCTTCCCATCTGCGGTCAGGATGAACATCGTACCTTGCAGTAGCTTGACGGCATCTGAATAGGCTGAATTGACATCTGCCGCATGTAACCAAGGACCTTGTACAAATGTAGGCCATAGGTAAGAGTGCAGCTGATATTTGGTGCGCTTCTCGAGATGTGGCTATCCTGTTCCCAAATCTTACTGACAGTGCTCGGCATAGCTCCTGTTTGCCGAGCACAGTACGGACACAGCAATGCCACGAATGCGACGACGACTTACTTCGCACCTAACTCTACAGGCTTTCTCATCAATCATGGGTTTGAGAAGGTATTGGTTCAGCCATTTGGGTATGATGGCTTTCGTGTTCGAGCATGGCCGTTCAAACCTCCCACAGGCGACGAGATCAGCTTCATCTACGACCCACCTCTCGAAGGATTCGAAAATGGCAAGTCACTGGGCATGAACTACGAGACCACAGTGTATGGCACCCAAATCGTGGCTATTCGCAATGGTAATACTGTGGTCAAGACGTACAGTCCCAACCAGAACAAGCACACCATCGTCAAGCTCGCATTCTTCAGGATCGAGGAGAACGGATCGGAAACCTTCCTCACGAATGAGTACGCGCCACTTAAATCGCTAGCCCCAAGACAGTACACATGGCACGGAGCCGGGTATGAATTTGAGGCCTCGTTCTCCTTCAGCACTGCACCAGACGAGCAAATATTCGGAACAGGCACGCAACAAGACCACCTGCTGAACAAGAAGGGCAATGTCATCGACTTGATCAATTTCAACACCCACATCCCCACTCCTGTCTTCATGAGCAGCAGAGGCTATGCGTTTGTGTGGAATTCTGCCAGTACGGGCGAGATGGAGTTTGGCTACCTGAGGAATCGCTTCACATCTCGGTCAACCACATTGGTGGACTACGTTGTCATGTCAGCACCTCAGGGCGACTATGACCTGCTTCAGCGCCGCATGTCTGCAGTCACAGGCCGCGCACCAACGCCGCCAGACTTCTCGCTCGGATACCTACACAGTAAGCTCAGATATGAGAACCAGACCGAGTTCATTCAGCTGGCGCAGAATTTCCACGACTACGACATTCCGGTGTCGATGCTTGTGATCGACTACCTTTCTTGGGCATATCAAGGAGACTTTGCACTTCAGCACGATCTCTGGCCTGACGTTCCAGCAATGGTACAGAAGGTGAAAGAGCTTACTGGCGCTGAGATAATGGCATCTCTCTGGCCAAGCGTGGAGGATGCAAGTCCGAATTACGAGACCATGCAAATCCTCGGCTTCCTCTCAGCTACACGTACTGGACCTGGCGCCACAGACACCTTTAATGGCTCATATATTCGCAATTACGACGCAACAAATCCCAAAGCTCGCGAATATCTCTGGTCATTGCTGAAAGCCAATTACTTCGACCAAGGCATCAAGAATTTCTGGATCGATCAAGCAGATGGAGGCAACCTCGGCGAGGCATACAACAATAATGGCATGTCTGAGTTCGTGCAGTCACTTCCTTATCCAATTTCAGACGTGCTCTATTACGCCGGCACTCAGACCTCTGCTGGCAAGCTCTATCCTTGGGCACATCAGCAAACGATCGAAGACGGACTCCGTAACGCCACGGGCACGAAAATGGGCGAGCCATGTCAATACCTGTCACTTTCCCGCTCAGGCTACATCGGCTCGCAGCGATTCTGCTCAATGATCTGGTCAGGAGACACAACCTCGGTCTGGGAAACACTCGCAGCTCAAGTCGCTTCTGGGCTCTCCGCTGCAGCTACAGGATGGAGCTGGTGGACACTTGATATCGGAGGCTTTCAAGGTGACCCGACAATCGACTGGAGCAGTAACATTGACGAGGAGCCATATCGGCAATTGTACGTTCGATGGCTGCAATGGGGCACATTCTTGCCATTCATGCGTAACGTAAGCATTTCTCTACCTTCAAATTTCGCCTCCCGCTGATCTTTTATGCTTCGCAGCACGGCGCCCGCTCCTGCAACGTCCAGAACGCATACACCTGCAACAACGAACCCTGGACGTACGGCGAACACAACCTCCCCATCATCAAATCCTACATCAACCTCCGCTACCAGCTGAAGCCTTACGTCAAAGCTCTCTTCGACCAATTCAGCATGACAGGTCGCATGATTATGAGGCCTTTATACATGGACTTCTCCATTTCGGATCCGAATATCCTGCTCTACTCGGCCAACAACTCGAACTATACCACTCAGCAATACATGTTTGGACCGAGCTTGTTGGTCACGCCGGTCACGCTACCGAACGTAACGGAGTGGACTGTGTATTTGCCGAAGACAAAGGCAGAAGCTGCGATTCCGACTGGCCATGGTGGCTTCAACGCTACGACGACGACGAAGCCTTGGACGTATTGGTGGACCAATGAGACGTATGCTGGTGGTCAGGAGGTGACTGTGCCTGCACCTTTGGAGCATATCCCGGTCTTCTTCTTGGGAAGTAGGGAGGAGATCATGAGCGGGGATGTGTTCTGATCGATCCAGTACAGAAGCAGATCGCATGTCAGTCACGAGCTGACCAAGCTTGTGAATGTACCAAGCTTTATGACATCGAAGTGGTGTTGCTGTATGCATGCTGTTGATATTCATCGCCTCACGTCTTCACGGCCTTCGGACTTCCAGCGCCTTTCATGATCTCGTCAACGGGATACGCTTGAAGTGCTTTCTGCTCGTCTTCCTCTGACCATTCCTTCGGAAGCACCGCAAAGACCAGATAACTCGTGTGCGTCTTCATCTCCGGCTCGCTGCGGTGCACCAGCTTTCCCTCTTTGTACAGTTTCCTCTCATCGGCCTCTTTCTTGATCCTCTCAAGCCGCTCGGCTTTGCTCTCCGTCTTTCCCTCCTTACTCTTCTGCCTACCCTCGCTGCTATTCTGGCTGTGCTCTTTCCTGCTTTGCCTGTCAGTATGATGCAAAGCATGAAAGTGTGCCAGTTTGTTTTCGACCTCCCTTAATCTCTCGATACTCTCATTCACATCTGCCGCCACTGCATTCACCCCTCTTAAGCCTTCTTCCTTCAGACCTACTCTTTCTCGTCGAACATCAATGCGTTTGTGCTGCACCTCGACCATGCCGATATCAGCCCAGCCAGCTTTTCGCAGATGCGAGACTGTGGCGATGACTTGTTCGATACAGGGCGAGAAAGTGCATAATTGGATAGGAGTGTCAGGGTCGAGAGGCGAATTGGGACCTGCGCGAGTGAGATGTCTGAGCGCTATCCACGGCGCGGGCAGGTCAAGGAATATCGCGTTCGTGCTCGGAGATCTGCCATCAGCAAGGAGAAAGCCGTCATTGCAGACGTCGCGATGCGTTAGATGCACAATGCCATCCAAACCATGATCCGTGATTTCAGCTCGGAGTGTCTGCACTCTCGGCTCGTGGAACTCGTAGCTGCACACTCTGCCCGTCTTCTCCTTCCCTGTCGAAGGATACCCAGAAAAGACTGCCCGAGCAGCGGCATGAGTGAAGCTGCCACTTCCTGCTCCGGCTTCGATGAGCGTGCTCCCGGGCCGAACGCGGAGTCGTTGCAAGATATAGCTGTAGTCCGGTGTATAGACGACTTGGGTTCGATGATCCAGCGACGACGTCCACGATTCCGGCGTGGGCTGCAGGACGTGTAGAAATCCTGAGCCGGCTTCGATCGGAGCCTTCACTGCCAATTGTGCATCTCCCGCATCACCTTTCTCCTGCTTGCGCTTCTTGGTCGGCGATTCTCCGTCTTGCTCCTGCTCATTCGATTTTCTCTTCTTTCCCGTTGCCTCTTCAGTCACCTCGGCAACATTATCCTCCGCCTTCGCCTTCTTTCCCTTCCGCCCTCTCGTTCCGGTGTCAACTTTGCTCGCTCTCACCTGGCTACCCCATTCCGAACCTATGAGCGTAGAGTGAGGAAAACTGCCAAACCTAGTGTTGGTCACTGCTCCTTCCGCGTAGCCATCATCGGCCGAGGATTGAAGCTTTACGGGCAGCAGGCTATCGCGCTTCAGATGTAATATGGCCAACGAGCCCGCATCGGCAGTAGGCGGTGTGTAGAGGAAGGGCGAGGGTCGCGACATGGTGACGAGGTGGTGCGCTCACTGCTCACGCGCATGCGGCTAGCTTTTTCTTGTGTGTTCACTACATCCTCTTATCGACAAGGAAGCTTGGGCCTGCTGCTGCCCGTGCGCTCTCATTCTCCGCAACATGCCAGGATGCGTTGAGTGGGCCATCGGATGAATCGTTCACCGCTGCGACGACGATGAAGCACACAACCAGCGCATCTCCCGCGAGCTACACAATGCTAATCTCAGAGCTGTCCAAGAACAGCTCAGTCTCATCACATGCTCACGCGATGCGGAAGTGAGGGAAGAGGCACGCTTGGAGCAAGGATCGGCGATGAGGTCTTACTCCACGGAAGCTCCAATGCGGGCGTCAAAGCGGGAGGAGCATTATTGTGCTGCTGCTGCATCGCGCTACCGACTCAACGCAAGGAGAACTTCCAAAAGTACCTTCCTTACCTTGCCAGCTCTCGTTCCTGCACCGAGTCGAGTCTCCGCCTTTCCTACTCTACGCCAGGCGAGACGGGCGGCAGCTGCAGGCACAAGTAGAGATCGTGTTGATCTACCTTGAATTCCTCCAAGATCAACACCACTCCCAATCCCTCCCATAGCACAACTCTCACCTCGCCAGCCAGCCAGCCAGCTCTACGAGGCAGCGATCTTGCACATTGTCACTCATTGTACATATCTGGCATTGTGCCATACACCACGAGCCTCACGAACGCATTTCCTGCATTGAAGCATTCATTTCACCACGCTGCAGCCGCACTCTTCAGGCTTCCTTCACTCTGCCCAGCCAGCAGAGAAGCCACGCCTCCAGACAGCAGCGATACACCCTCTGCGCTGAGCGGATAGCTGAGCGGACGCTCGCGAGGACCGTCACCATGAGTCCGCAGCAGATCAGCAACCACACCGCGTACCTGCTCCCTCTGAAGGACGATGGCTCTCCGGACCTGCCAGGCTCTCCGCCCTACATCTACCTCGCCCCACCTACGAAACCAGCTTACTGCGTACGCTTTCAGATCGAAGGCACGAGCTCGATATGTCGGGAAGGCAGTCTCTGGGTCAACATTCCGCCCAAGGGAGAGAACTTCGACCGCAAGAAGTTCCACGAGTACAAGTGAGATCGAGCAATTCGGACGATCATCTAGAAGAACGATATTGACCTCAGGCAGACTCAACCCGAGCTTCAGCAAATCGATCAACATCGATATTCCGATCTACTGCGCGGGTGCTTTCGAGTTTTACTGCACCTACACACCTCTCCCACCTTTCACCACTGCCGATGTTGAGACGCCCCAGCCGACTCGCACGGAGACCTACTACATCGATGTCTCGCCTTCATTGCACGCCGACAATGCTCCCCTCCCACTCGATGCTATTTCGATCATTTCTGTGCTGTCCAAGTTTATGGGCAAGTACCCGACCGACTTCTACAGCCATTTGCGTGGTATCAGCGAAAGAGGTTACAATATGGTCCATTTCACGCCTCTTATGGAGCGTGGAGACAGCAATTCGCCATACTCGATCTACGATCAGCACAGATTTGATCCCCACATCTTCACGAATGGCGAAAAGGATATCGTGGATCTTGTCTCGAACATGGAACACCAGTACGGCCTTCTTAGTCTGACGGACGTGGTCTGGAACCATACCGCAAACAACAGCAAGTGGCTCGAGGAGCATCCAGAATCGGGCTATAATATCAATACAGCGCCGCATCTGCGACCTGCCTACGAGCTCGACAGCGCCCTCTTGCAGTACTCCTCTCGGCTGAAGTCTCTTGGTCTGCCAACCCATCTCACTGGAACCGACGATCTTCTCAAGATCATGGATGGTATCAAGATTCATGTCATTGGAGCCATCAAGATGTGGGAGTTCTACGTCTGCGACACCGACAAGAATACCACTCAAATCGTGTCTGCGTGGACCGAGAACGATGTCGACTGGAATGTTGACGTGCCCGAGAACATCGCGGATTGGTCATTGAAGGACAAGGCCAACTGGCTCCGCGAGAAGTGTTGTCCAGGCACAGATCGTATGGGCGAGCGCTTCCGCAGGAATGTTGTTCCTCAGCGAGGTGCTGCCCTTCTTACCAAGCTCTTCGGCAAGTACAACATTCATGGCAATGGTGCTGGCGATGAGCGAACAGCTTATGGCACGATTCACAAGTTTCTGAACGAGCTCAACCTTGACTGGTACAAGGAGTACGATGCCGATGTTGCAGCCCTCATGGAGCAGATCTTCAACCGCACCAAGTATATCAGACTTGATGACAACGGACCAAAGATCGGCGACATCACACTTGAGAATCCTCTCATTGAGTCATACTTCACTCGTCTGCCATACAACGACACCACTGCCAAGCACGATCCAGACTCACTTGCTCTGGCCAACAATGGCTGGGTCTGGGCTGCCGATGTGATGCGTGACAACGCAGGACCCAAGTCCAAGGTTTATCTCCGACGTGAGCTCATCGTCTGGGGTGACTGCGTCAAGCTGCGATACGGCTCTGGCCCACAGGACAGTCCTTTCTTATGGAAATTCATGACCGAGTACACTCAGCTCATGGCCAAGTACTTCCACGGCTTCCGTATCGACAATTGCCACTCGACGCCACTTCACGTCGCCTCGCACATGCTCGACGCTGCTCGTCACGTCCGATCGAATCTCGTTATTGCCGCAGAGTTGTTCAGTGGTGACGAGAAGATGGACTTCCTCTACTGTCAAAAGCTTGGCATCAGTTTCCTGATTCGCGAAGCAATGCAAATCTGGTCGACTGCCGAGATGTCCCGACTTGTGCACATCAACTGCGGAAGACCTATTGGATCCTTTGAAGTTGATGACATCTCTAGCACGGACAAGCCATCCTCGTCCAACGGGAGCCTAACTAATGGCAGCACACCTCATGGACGTGAGATCATCCACAAGATTGTGCCCTCCAAGATTCACGCTCTGCTCATGGACTGCACCCACGACAATGAGACTCCTGTCCAGCGTCGTGATGGTCGCGATACTCTACCCAACTCGGCCTTGGTTGCAATGTGCGCTTCTGCTTCTGGATCTGTCTTCGGTATGGATGAGCTTTACCCACAACTCATCGAACTTGTCCACGAGAAGCGTCAATACACTTCTCCCTACAGCAACCTACAAGAAGGCCAGTCCATGAAGATCGGAACGAGCGAAGGTACTGGTGGTGTCAAGCGCCTGATGAATCAACTCCACACCATCATGGGCAAGGACAAGTACGATGAGTGCTTCGTGCATCACGACGGCGAGTACATAACAGTACACCGTGTGCATCCGAAGTCTCGGAAAGGCTACTACCTCATTGCCCACACTGCCTTCCCAGGCTACGGCAACGACAAGGCCGGCTTCCCATCGCAGTGGCTTACTGGGACCAAGGCGAAGCTTTTGGGAGCCTGGAATCTTGAATGCGATCAAAGCTGGGAAGCAAAACAGGCTGCCATCAACGACAAAGTCCTGCGCGGTATTCCCAGCAAGACCAAGGATCTTCGAGGTGTGACTGTCGAGCAACGCGGCGGTGATACTGTCATCACTGTGCCTGACCACTTCCCGCCTGGTTCTATCGCCGTCTTCGAGACCTGGATTCCTGGTGCCGAGCATAGCGAAGGTCTCGACAAGTACCTCACTTCCGGCGCACGCCAAGCGTTCGAGAAATGCAGCCTCAACGACATCAATGCGATCATGTACCGCGCCGACTCCGAGGAGCGTACTATGTCCGGCGGAGCTGACGGTGTGTACTCGATCCCAGGCATAGGCAGCCTGGTCTACTGTGGTCTGCAAGGCTGGTGGTCAGTCATGCGCGATGTCGTCAATCACAACGATCTTGGCCACCCCATCTGCAATCACCTCCGCGAAGGCCAATGGGCGCTCGACTACATTGTCAACCGACTTGACAAGCTCGCTCAACGCAAAGATGGAATCTACAGAGGCGTTACTCCCGTCGCTGAGTGGCTCCGGTCACGCTTTGATGCCATCCGCAACGTGCCGAGCTTCCTCTTGCCGCGCTGCTTCGCTCTGGTCGTCCGCACAGCAAAGAAGGCCGCAAACGAGCGTGCGATCGAGCAAATGCACCCAATCGTACAGCACGGGCAGCGTTTCCTCAAGTCCTTGGCAATGGTCTCTTGCCAGGTTCAAGGCTACATGGACAATGCCAAGCTTTGGCCAGACAAGCTTGACCCGTCTCTTGCTGCTGGCCTGCCACATTTCGCACAAGACTGGGCACGCTGCTGGGGTCGCGACACCATGATCGCCATGCGAGGTCTTCTCACGTGTACTAGCCGTTACGAAGAAGCCAAGGAGCATCTTTTCTGCTTCGGCAGCTTGGTCAAGCACGGCATGATTCCCAACCTCCTCAACTCCGGCACTCTTCCCCGATACAACAGCAGAGATTCCGTCTGGTTCTTCCTGCAGAACATCCAAGACTATGTCGCCATGGCACCAGAAGGCGTCGACTTTCTCCAAGAACCTGTGCGACGCCGCTTCTTGCCTTACGATGATACTTGGTTCCCATGGGACGACTCCCGCGCCTACTCGCAGTCCAGCACTACTGAGGAGATCATCCAAGAAATCCTCCAGCGTCACGCTAGCGGCCTGCACTTCCGCGAGTACAACGCTGGTCCAGACCTTGACAGTCAGATGAAGTCCGAAGGCTTCAACATTGACATCGATGTTGACTGGAAGAATGGCATCATCTATGGTGGCAATGAGTGGAACTGCGGAACCTGGATGGACAAGATGGGTGACTCCGTCAAGGCTGGCAACATAGGACATCCAGGCACTTCCCGTGACGGCGCACCAGTGGAGATAACCGGTCTGCTGTACAGCGCCTTGCACTGGGTTGATGGTCTGCACAGAGCTGGCAAGTTCAAGTTCGATGGGGTCAAGACCTCCGAAGGCAAGCACATCACCTACGGTCAGTGGGCCTCGTTGATCAAGAAGAGCTTCGAGCACCACTACTATGTTCCTGCGGATGACAGCCAGTGGCATCAATACGACGTCAACCCAGCTATCGTCAATCGTCGCGGCATCTACAAGGACATCCACCGCTGCAGCAAGGAGTACCGAGACTACCAGCTGCGACCGAACTTCCCGATCGCGATGACTGTCGCACCTGATCTCTTCGATCCCAAGCACGCTCTCGGTGCGCTCGAGTTGGCCGACAAGTACCTCCGCGGCCCAATTGGCATGGCCACACTCGATCCGGGTGATCAAGAGTACCACCCAGACTACATCAACTCGGATGATTCCGACAATTACCAGACAGCTCATGGTCGCAATTACCATCAAGGTCCGGAGTGGTGTTGGCCTACTGGGTTCTTCCTCCGTGCCTTGTTGCACTTCGACCTGAAGCGCCGCAAGACCAAGGAGGAGCGCGTCGAGGCGTTCCAGCAAGTTACGCAGCGCCTTAAGGGTTGCAAGGAACAGATTCAAAACAGCCCGTGGAGAGGTCTCACTGAGCTTACCAATCGCAATGGATCTTTCTGCGGTGACTCGGTATGTTGAAACCCTTCTGACCAGAAGACGGACTTACAATGCTAACATGAATGATAGTGCCCGACCCAAGCCTGGTCCGCTGGATGCATAATAGACCTCTATGACGACGCCAGCAAGCTTGGCGGCACCGACCTGCAATAAACAAATGGATACACAGGACGATAATTCGACACGACCGAAACGACATCACGACGACAAGATGGTAGAACCGTTCATGGCAAAAGTTTTCACTGTTGCGCAGGTGGCAGTCCTGTTTCCTGTTTTTTGGTAGTACGAATGGCGGAAGAAGAGAAGAAAGAAGAAGCAAGGCGAGGGATATCGCAGGATGAGGAGTGAAGACACATTGCATGAGAGTGGGGAGGGACTGTGCTGTCCTGCCTAGGACTACCTGTGGTGATGAGTGATACCTAATGACCAGATGACCTACACTAATAGACTGTCGCTTTTCTATCACGATTCATGAAGCTGCCTCATCTGACAGACAATGTCATACTTGTGCAGCAGGGTTGAAGCATGTGGCGAGAAGAGTGGTAGCATCCAGAGGACGATCTCAACTCTGATGGTCTATGGTAAGCACAACTTTCCATTGGTGCAGCGCTCTCGCAGAAATGCTCCTGTCTAAGCGCTTATATTCTCAACCAGAACGCCCAAATCATATGCAGAAGTCAGAGTCCCAGCTATCCTACCTGTCAGCAGCGGCGTAGCGCCTTCGCAAAACAGTCCTTTAACTGTTCGTGCGCCTCAGACTCCCATTCAAGCGCTCATATTGTATTCATGAACCAGAGACTAAGCTTTGCATGCATGTAATAGGAAGCAGCAAACGCCCAAATGTCGCTCGGCCTCGGCATTCGTACTAATTAGCGTGTAAGGGCAATGCCTCTCCACATAATGCACCTGTCTCGATCGCCCGGGTCTACCATTGAGACGCCCAAACCATTTGCAGAAGTCGGAGTTCAAGCTTTCCAGAAGCATGCTCGAATGACGCGTTAGACCTCACTCCATAGCCTGCAAAGACACCTTCAAAGCCTTCCGAATCAGCTTATTGCGGTCGTTCGCCTGTCGGATCTGCAATGCGCTGGCGCCCTTATCCCACGAAATGAATTCCACCAGCTCCAACACACCACTGCTCTCAAGCGACTCCTTTGGCTGGCACTTGCGAAGAGCGCGAAGCATCGGAACCAGCTCCGCGACGATCTGATCCTGCTTCCATTGCAGCTTGCGAACATACATCTTGTTCAGCGCCATGGGTTCTCCAGCTTTCCGAGCGGCCTTAGCAGCTTCCTTGAAGCGCTTCGTGATCTTCTTGATGCTGTCGTGGTCGGCAAGCTCGATCAACTTGATGTTACGCATGTATGCCAAGGTGCTACGAGGCTGGAGATCGTTGGTGGTGGGTCCGAAGAAGAAGTCCATGTAGTTGACCGGTGCTTTCCCGATCCAGAAGACTAGGGTGTTCGCGCCGTAGAAGACTTTGGCTGCTTCAACGGAGACGGCTTTGTTGGTTCGAAGAAGTTGGACTGGGAAGCCTCGCATGCGTGGACCGAGGGATCTGATGGAGGCGTGGTTTCGGATTCCGCCTGCTGCTGAGTAGAGGTTGCATTTGTTGGATTTTGTGGGGTGGTAGACTGCGAGGATCGGGTCCTCGTCGACCAGGGCGAGATGGTAGATCTTGTTGCGGATCTCTGGAGGAAGGTCTTCGAACGAGGCACCAGTGTTCTGCTCACCGGGTTCGAAATCATCGTCTGATTCGGAGTCGAGAGATGAGAGTTCCGAATCGCCATCGTATGCTGACAGCGTAGGCCTCTCAGTCGAATATTCAGATCCGACGGTGTCTGAGATGCAGACACATTTATCCCAGCTTCGCTTTGCGAACTCAATGCCTCCCTCAATACTGACAGTATCTTCCCCGCTGCTTATAGTACCTTCGGTACTGCTCAGAGCCTCGATGAGATTCGACTCCGGATCTTCCTCGTCATCAAATGCTGCTTCCACGATGCGCGCTCGTGGCTGCACGTCAGTCTTCCTAGATGCCGTTGGCTAATCGGTCAGTACTTGGAGTTGCAGTTACTGGGTCTGGCCACTTACTAGACGGACTGGGCGGATGTCATAGTCCAAGTCCGTGTACTCGAGCTTGATCTTTCGTGACATGGTTGTGTGTCTGTTGTACGAACAGTGTTGGAGATGCAGAAGGGTGTTCGGTCTTGTATCTTGAGGTAGGTGAAATTGGAGGCCAAGTTGGAAGCCTACTTGATTTGTGCGTAGTGAGCTGAGGGTTTCAGGGTCTCAAAGCCCGTGCGCTCGCATGTGACCGTGGAGCTGACTTTTGAGGTGAGGGAGCGCAGTTGGCGATGGCGCTCAAGCGCGTATATCGGCTACCACAATGCTGCTAGTAGCGCAAATAGTGGACTACCGGTTGGCGGCGCAGCTCGATATGTTGATGTAGTGTCGCTGTATGATCTGGATGGTTGTAAGAGGCCTTAAGAGGGTGTATGGCCGACGGTCTGACCTTGCTGTCGATTTCGGATGGTTGGTGTAGAACAATAGGTGCGGAGCGAAAGAAAGACTCCTTTTTGTGTGCTCGCTGGCCTCATTTACAAGCACGCGCTCGCTTTCATGTGATATCACATGCAGGCTACTCGAAGCCTTACTCACTTTCTCGCTCAGTTACAGAACGCGCTCAATGCCACGTCATCATCTGACCGGTAGCAGGGAGTTACTCCAAAATGGATAACTCTAACGTACAGCTCGAGCAGAGGTAGGCATGTCGCAGACCTTGGCCTTTTCCTGGGCATCTAAAGCCGAGCGTGTCTTGACAGGGAGGCGTGCGGTCTCCTCTTCTCAAGTCGGAATTTTGGGTAAATGCTGATCAACAGGGACCCTGGATAAAGAACATCAGTCCTTGAAGTAGTATTCGGTACTCTGAGTGTGGGTCTTGGCTATACTCAGGTCAATACCCAATTTTCGATCATTCTTCTTGGTGACGACGATATTCAGCGACGGCGAGGTCCTGATGTGTACCGATCTGAAGGGATGGTTAGTGTACATTCTGCGCCTGCGGACTATGCAACAGCTCGGCTCCCTTTCCTGACTAGAAATGGACTTCATTCTGGTGATGATTCTCGAGTGTTATCGCATGGTATTTGCTCAGGAAACAAAGTTTCCCATCTTTTCAGCAGGAGGCCTTCGTTCGAGGCTGACTGTCCAAACCTTGACACTCGAAAAGCATGACAGTAGCACGATACCACGGCGCGAAAGCGAAGTGTGACTGAATGTGCTTCTTTTAAAGTAGGTGGTACTCAATACCATCGTTTGACGTGTCACTGTGTGCTGTGCTCGTGTTCAGTTGTTGAAACAGATGACAAAAAGGGTGCAATCGCTCATTGTGGTATCGGGTCGGACCAGAAATGCAATAGTTCTCCACGGGACCTGAACAAGGTAGTATCAAATATGCACCCATCCTTCCAACCCCTGATGACATGTTGCACATGTATTGAGTCGCGTGAAAGACAGAACTCCCGGCGATTCTGGGTGCAACAGTAGCTCCACGTCTGACTTCCTCGTGTTATATCTGCAAATTCCTTGTCGTGTTTGCCAGTACAACTGTCGTTTGAAGCAAGCTTGTCGACCATCAGTTCTGAAAGGCAGAGTAAAACTGTACAAAGATCCGAAAGTCAACAGATTCCGTCAGTCCTATCACCCTCATCTGTTCAGCTCAGTATTGATAACATTTTGAGCATCTGCTGTGCCCGCATTGATAACATCGTCCAGGAGCCAGTGTGGTATTTATAGTAGCGCGACAATTCGAACACACCCACCAGCCTCGTTGGCTAGATTGAGGACTGTCCGTCTTAGCGTCCAAAGACGAGGAGTTCCTGGTATCTGAGGGTTTCTCAGATCTCTTTGCTTCTGACTTGCTTTGATCCTGACCAAGCTGTTGTATGGAGGCTGGCCTCTTTCTCAGCGCGTTTTGCTGTCCATCATGGTGGTAGATTGCATTCTCGCTTTGTTGGCGTATCGACGGAGCCATGTCGAAGGTTTTCGTTTGCGTGGTGTCTTTGGTTATGAGGGACAACGATGTTGAGTCTTCGTGAGGCTTTAGACATGTAAGTAGAAATGGGCTGGCCCTCGTCCTTATAGACGCCCTTGCTTCGGGGATTCTGCAGTCGGCGCCTTACTCTACCTGGCACTGAAGGCAGGTGCTTGGACACACATCGTATCGCATGTGGCTTCGTTGGCAGTGTTCTTCAAGCACTGTTTCGTCATCAAACAGTTCCGCGCATACGTAGCATGTGAGCGCCCGCGTGAGTATGGCTTGTCCTTGTAAGGGCGAAGGCGAAGGAATTTTGCCGCTCTTCTGCGGAACCATCTCAACAATCATACCCATCTCCACCTCGGTCGACCAATTTGTCTCGTCGATGATGACGTCGGAATGCCAGTTTCTCACGACAAAGTCCGAGGTAGCTGCAGCTAGACCGAACAGCATGGCAATCCTTTGCAACCGCTAGAGAATAGTCAGCACGGCTCGGGTCATGCAACAAACGATGCAGACACCCACTGCCAAACAGTTCACCAGCGGCCATGGCACTATCAGCCAGCAGCCTTCCAGATCTCTTAGCCACATTGAGGGTGGCTGCGCCAAGTAGACATTGCAGAAGCCTCCTGCCCTGATCTGTACATCGACCGGCGTGGCCTGGACACGATTGTCGAATATTTCACCTTGAACATCTTCAACATCTTCAACATCTCCTTTATTGCCTCGAGCATTGAGGTCGTACTCGGGAGTATTGTCGGAGTGTCCGTGTGTGGCAACGATACTATCAGCCTCAGAGTGGCGTAGGGAGGCGGCGATTCCTTCCATCTCGAAATGCCTTGCCAGCCGGATAAGTTCACTAGCGGTATTCAACGGCCGACTGTATGTGATGCGGCAAGTTGGCTCTGCACTATGTGTGAACGTATAAGTACGGTCAAGTCTGGCGCGATGCAATCACATCACTCACCATCGTATCCTGGATGGCTCGATGTCAGGCCTCTCCTCGAGTCTACATCTGGGGCAACGCAATCCTAAATCTGGATCGCACGAGAATACCATAGCCTGGTCCCATCTGGCATCTGGTTGGAATGCTGTCTCAAACGGTTGGTCCATATCAACATCCGACCATTTCCCAGCGACAGAGGCATCTTGAAGCTTGTAGTTTCGTTCGATGACAGCACATTCACCTGGCCTGCCTTGAAACCGATTGCATAGCGCGTGATACAAGTGCTGAAGCGTTGATCAGCAAGTGGAATAGTACGTAGAAATTGCAATCTGTGCATACTTCCCAGCATCCAACCCGCTGCAGAAATATCGGCAGATATTCGCCAAACGCATCTTGAAGGACCAGTGGGTTTCCAAAGCGAATATGCGTTGGAAGCAAGAGACCGACTGTCTGCAGAAGGCGAGTGCGCTTTACAAGCTTGGGTAGAATTTGGCGAACTTCGGTAACGCATTCGGCCAGATATTTACTGAGCCGGACTTGAGACGATCGAATTTGGTGAATCTTCTGTCTGGTCTCGATCACCATTTCTCTTATTTCTGCAACATCCTTGCTTGCTTTCAGTATCGCCACACTATCGAACATCATCAGCAGATGGAGTCGCAGGCCATAGACTTTCTTACTTTGTTGCAGTGGTCAGCACCAATTGCATAATTGTCAATTGACCGTGGAGATCGGCCTGAAGTTCAAGGATATGATCCTTGACTAGTGCAAAGTGCACTCGTCGCAAAGCTGCGACAAGTTTTGGCGTAGAGTCCCGCTGAGACAGTGAATGGAAAGGGGCTATGCTCTTCTGAAATTGTTCGACTGACTGCTGAATATGGAGAGTGACATTCTGTAGCTTAAATCGTGTCCGAGCATTCAGCAGATCCAGCGCCTCGTGTAGCTCGAGAGCGGCTTTGAGGTCTTCAAGTCCAGTGACTATAGTCTCATATTGTACGCGTGCCCCGAAGCTGTCCTGCACAGCTCTCGCAATAGTGAAGGCGAGGTTCAAGGTGGCGATGAAATCTCCAACAGAGTATCCGAAAGCTGGAATCATCTCGAGCGGAGAGCAAGACTGTTTGCGGTATCAAGTGGTGGCTGCAGCAGTCTGGCGCAAAATATTAGCAAGAGCCATCGTACAGGCTGTGCGTCTAGCGTGTCTGCGATGGGATCCAAAGTAGCATAATGCGCTGTTCTTTTCAAGACGTCGTAGCTTTGTGAAAGTCGCATGCAATGCGAGAAAGCAGTAATGGATCATCCAGTAAAGCAGTTGCACGGCATGATAAGCTTGACGCCCTCGAATTCTATAGGCCTGCTTTGGATCTCAGTTTGATGGCTGTGATGCGATCACCAAGCAGTGAGTAGTGTATACGTACAGGTTCATAGCATCATGCTGTACCAAACAGCTGAATGCGCCCGAGAAATCGAGGTCTAGAGCTGACTGAGCGCCGATGCTAGTCGATGAATGGAGCTCTGACCTCTACGTTCAGCACGCGACTTCGAGCAGGCGATCGGTACCATGTTACTAGTCAGCAGGGCAACATGTTAAAAGTGTTCGCCAATGTAGTGAGAGAAAAATTGAAGGTACGAATGTCTGGAGCGATCTTCTCTTCATGATCCAAGGCCTGTGTGCAAATGGAAACAGCTAAGACATTTCGACATGATCGTGGACATATGTTCAGCTTGTCTGGTCTCCACGCATGGTCATCTTTGCTTCTGCATTCGGAAATGCCCGGATGGCAGAGTATGCGAAAGTAAGGCTGCAATGAGAATAATTCAGGTTACCATCGGACTTCGCTGCCGTCGACCAAGCTGTGGTACGCTGTTGATATTTGCGACATCGGTACTTTGCCTGCCAAAGAAGCGCCATTTAGAGGTTACTGATCAGAGTTGTGCGTAGACCTGTGAGATTGATGATGCACCGCGGTGATTGGAAACCGTCCATGTAGAGATGAAGGCCACTGAAGGATGGACAGCCGCGAAGGAGGTTGGGAAATTTGCCAAGAAGTCACTGATCGGCAGTTGCCGCCGAACAGCGGGCGCAAGATTTTACCATCTCCTTTGCAACGGCAAACACGGTGGAATCCACGACTGCTTTGTCCACGCGAGCCACGACGACATACACGACTTTGAAATTGGCCAGTGACGAAGGAATAGACGCGTCGCCCAGCTGTCGACATGCCTAGGGGCCGCGACGAGTGCTGGTTGGAGGTCAACCGCAACCTCGACGAGGATTCTGGCAAACGCCACCCGCGTGTCACCTGCAAACATTGTATGACAGAATGGACCTCCAACGAGAAGGCCAGAGTAATCGAGCATCTTCAACGATGCACAGAACTGCCCGAACAGCTATGGCGGACATATCAACCACACCGACTCGATCCTACGCTGCCGTCTGCCGCCGAGCTCCAGCAGCAACAGCGAGCCCGTACGCGAGGTATTGGATCAATGTCCTCTAATGAGCAAGACATCGCTACCAGCGCTTGTGCTCAGTGGATTCACTCTTCTGGACTCAACCCGAACATTACCGAGCATCCTGCTTTCCGAGCGTTCATTCGCACCCTTCGTCCAGCTTTCAAAGTGCCCAGCAGACACCAACTCACTCATGCTCTGGTGGATGCTCCGTTGATGTTCATCGCCTACTTGGCAGACCCACAAGAACGCCACCGCCGTCCTGCCATTCTCGATAGTAACGAGGAGACTCAGTCGCGATCCCTTCAAGCCTTCCTCCTCAAGTACTGCAACAACCATGCCTTGAAGGCTTCATCACTGCTTGGCATGCTGTCCTTGCTCAGAGTCAAGCAAGGTCCATTCGCCAACAACATGATCTGGATGGCCAGCGAGCAGATGACTCCAATCCAGTGGTGGCAGAATTTCTGGACCGAAGAGCAGCCTGACTTGGCCGAACTCTGCATGATCGCTCTCGCCATTGCGCCTCCTGGTGACACCATTGAGCGAAATTGGTCACCTCACAGCTTCGTACATATCCTCAAGCGTAACAATCTGAGTCCAGATGTTGTCAACCGCCTCGTGACCACTTTCTGGAACTTGAGAATCCAGCATGGATGGGTAGATGACTCGGTAAGTAAAGTATTTACGGCTAGTGCTGAGCACTCTCGTTGCTAAAGCTCACTGCCTGTGTCATGACGACACAAGGTCGATGTATCTTGCTGACTCTTCTCAGGTCAACGGTACCACCGCGGACGCTCCTCACGAACCAGACGCAGAATTCACTCCCGACGATATGGAAGGGTTCATGCCCTCTGCAAATGTCAGTATGCTCCAAGGCTGATACAAAGCCGAGCACTAGTCCAGTATCCGGGCTGCTCAACACCTGCCACGCTCAAATCTTGGACTGCGACCTTTGTATGGTCTCTTGGAATTCCATAATATTCCCCAGGATGCAACAGCGACATATCTCCTCGGAAGGGCATGACATAAGTGCAGGCTTGGACGCCACCATCATCAGCGCCACCTACGATTACGTAGTATTGCATCGGGTCGACCTGCGGCGTGCTCGTAGAGAAACACCATCTCCATCCTTGATCAGGCTGTATATATCGTGCAAAGTTTGGCAAGAGGAGCAGGTAGTCGGTGGGAGTAATGTCGGCTTTTATCGTTCCCCGCTTCGAGCTGGGGCGAGGGAGCGAGGGCTTCGGCGAAATTGGCACGGCCAGGGCAAGCGCATCACAAACACAGCTACATTCGCACGAGGCACTGACTGAGAGGGCACGGAGGCGTTGTCGCAACATTTATCTCAAGGGACGGGAATCGATCCAGAATGTTCAGCTTTGTTACCACTATCTTTTGCCTCTTCATCTCATTCTTGATAACAACCAAGGCTATCGATAACGAGACCAGCCATGGCAGCAAAGCAATCATCATTGATACAGACATCATGGGCGACGTTGATGATATTGGAGCGCTAGCAGTAGCCAACGTGCTTCATAATTGCGGAATGGCCGACTTGAAAGCCGTGATGATCAACACCAATTCGTCCTATGGCTCGCTTGCCACTTCTGTACAATCTTGCTCATGAAAAATCCATGTTTCGGTGTCTAACAGTGTAGCAAGGCGATAAACACTTACTTCGGCAACGGCGACATACCTATCGCAGCAGTACGGCCTTTGACAAACGACTCTTACTTCGACGCCTTCGCATACACCACCAGCGAATATGCTTCCAAAGTCGCAAAGCACTTCCCCAGACAGTTGAGCTCAGCAGAAGATACACCAGAACCTCTCGACCTCTATCAAGAGATCCTGTCATCAGCAGCAAGTCAAACAACCCCAATGAAAACATCCCCCAAAGCTAAAATCCATCAGTCTCCCTCCTCCATAACAATCATCTCAATCGGCTTCCTCAACAACCTCGCCACTCTCCTGCAATCCTCAAAGGGTGCCTCTTTGATCGGATCTAAAGTCGCAGAACTGGTTATCATGGGAGGAGCTTATCCGGGCCCAGGCTGGGAATTCAATTTCGGATACCAAGATCCTGCTTCGACAGCTTATATTCTCGAGAATTGGCCGAAATCGATACCGATCACGTACTCCGGGTTTGATCTAGGTGCGAATATCTATTCTGGGTCGAGGCTGAAGGAACATGCTCCGGCTGATAGTCCGGTGCTGGTAAGCCTTCTTGATTCATCGAGGCGATGATTTGGCGTATGCTAACGCTCCTTTGGGCCGCCTATGAGTGGTATGTAGGAAGATGCAGCACGACTCGAGAATCATGGGATCCAGTGACCACGCTGTATGGGATCCTCGGTCTAGATGGCTTTCGAGCATTGGGGCTACAAGCGCCGTTTGCGTATGCAATCGAAGACGGGTACAACTCCATCGTCGAAGCTAATGGTACCAACGCATGGGTCAACGACGAATCCGTCAAGAATCAGAGGCAGTTGAAGTTGGCCGATGGAGTAAGCAATTCAAGCGTAGCGTGGATGCTGGATCAATTCTATGTCCATGATCCAATCGACAGGAGCTGTTTCAATTGAAGTAATATCAGCTTTGCTCAGTCTATATACGAACACTACACACCATTACATATTAAGCCAATCGTCTCACAAGACTCGTCCAGCAGTGGAAGCCTGACTGCGATCCTTAGTCTGCACTTTCTTCAGACCTTTGCCAAGCTGAATTTGCTCAAGCAAGCCACTACGATCGGGAAGCCCGGCTGGCGGGCCTGAGCTCGCAGGCATGGGTGGTGGAGGAGGCCCGGGAGGCGGCGGAGGAGCGCCAGAATCTGGCATGGGCGGAGGTGGCGGCGGAGCTCCAAGAGGCGCGTCAAAAGAGCCAGGCATAGGTGGAGGTGGTGGCGGCGGTGCGCTTGGAGTGCTGCTCGTGGGCGGAGGACTGGCAATGCGGCCTGCATTGGCAGGCGATCCTGATCCCGAGACTGGACTGTCCATTGCCGAGAGAGGTCGTGGTGGAGCCATCGTGCCGAACAGAATTGATGCAAGCTGCTTAGCACTTCCACCCTGTGGCTTATCGTCGTCGTCACTTTCATCATCGCTTGACTCGAGTACAGACCAGTCGTCCTCGTCAGCTGGCTTGGATCTTGTCCTGCTTGGCGCAGCAGTAGGTTCAGGAAGTGCTTGCTGCTTGGCAAGGTCTTGCTGAGTGAGACGATGGAACGGATTCGTATCCTTCTTCTCAGAAGCTTCCGGCGACGTGACGTTGGAGGTAGAGGCCGCTGACTGGTTCATGCTCTTGAAGAACGGGTTCTTCGATTCCGATGGCGGGCTGGACACAGCAGGTGGACTCGTGACAGTCTCAGGCATCGGCGGTGGTGGAGGTGGCGGCGCTGATGTCTCTGGGAGGGGAGGAGCTGGCGGCGGTTCATTGATCTTTGGCAGCTCCATACTTTGTGTTGGCGTGCTTTCTGCAGGCGTGTTGCGTTCGACTTCATCATCGCTGGAGTCGTCATCGTCCATGCTCTCAAGCTGGAGGCGAAGTTGCCTCTCGCGTTCTTTTGCAGCCTCGATCTCAGCTCTTTGAGCCGCAAGACGAGATTCTTTCTCGGCATTCTCGCGCTTCGCTGCCTCTCGAGCCTTCTTCTCTTCGGCTTTCTTGGCCTTGCCGGCCTTGACTTGTTCTTCGAGCGCGCGCAGAGAAGCTTCAGCTTCTTGACGCTGCTGCTGAAGCTCCCGTTCTTGGCGTGCTTCTTCATCCCTGTCACATTGTTAGCACAAAGTCTCTCCATACATGCTATGTTCACATACTCCATTTGCTCGGTCTCCTTCGCCAAGGCGGCTTCCTGCTCTCGTAAAGCTTGCTCCTTGATCCGAGTCTCGGCAGCCTTGACCTCAGCCTTGTGCTGTGTATCGCTTTGAAGGCTCTCACTCCTGTTCTTGCGTGGCGCTGGAGGTGGAGGCTTTGGTTTGCCGGCGG
>JAASFE010006210.1:193584-218860 GCA_013365205.1 Pseudocercospora cruenta
TCGTAACTTGGTCTCTCGCTCTTTTCGTTCCCGCTCAGCTCGTTGAGCGGCAGTCTCACCACCACTCTTAGATGGCGCTTTAATTCCGAGCGCAGCCAGACGCTCCGCCATACGCTGCTCCGCTTGCTGTTTGATGAACGCGGCTCGCTCCTCTGCAGTTCGATAGCTTGAGTATGAGGAGCCAGTGGTTGCTGGAGATGAAGCCGCTGGCGCTCTGCTCGATGCTGGATTTCCTGTGCCAGTGACGGGTGTGCTATTTCGGCTCGAGTCGTCCTCAACAGGAGGCTTGGCACGAGGCTGAGGTCTTTCTCCGTTGCGTACACGAGCTGCCCGCGAGCTGCGCTGCAGATCAAAGATGAAGTCCTTGACCTCATCTTCAACACCGAGCCCATCTTCCCATCTTCGCCTTTCGTGCTCGTCAGAGGCACTTTCGGCTCCTTCCTTGAGACTCGATTCCAGACCCTTGCTGTATTCTGTCACGCTCTCTTCCACATCCCGGACCATCTTTTCGTTGTCCTCGCGCTCGCGTGTGACGCGCTTGCTCTCCTCCTCAAGGCGCTGAGCAGCAGCAGTACCATCGTCACCAATGTCTATCTTCTTGCCGGTAAGAGCGGCAGATCGCTGCTGCATCATTGCCTTGGCTCTTGCTTTAAGACGATCGCTTTCGGTGACGGCGCCTCCTGGACCAGTACCAACGATGGCTTGCGCAGATGAAGGGTTCGCCTTGGCGTCCTTCAGCCTGAAGAGTTCCAACTGAGCGTCTGCGATTGCACGCTCGCAGCGTCTGACGTGGCTAGCAAGCTCAGGCAGTCGATCTTGCATAGTACGTAGCTGTCTTTGCAATGATCGCCTCTCGGCGTCGGAGTCGCCAGTCTTGAACGCACTGTTCGGATGACCATCGATGTCCTCTTGTATCCGCCTGATTCGTCTGAACAGCTCTTCTGCCTCTTTCCTATCCTTACGATCCAGAGCATCCTCCTCATCTGCCTTACCCTCGTCCTCGAAATCCATGGCGTCTAGCAACACCTGCTTCTCGCGAATGGTCTTCTTCAGTTGGTCGATGCTCATATCGTCGGCGGTATTAACGCTGCTCGTGTCACTAAGTGCTGGCGAGCCAGACCTAGCATGATCACCAACTCTGCGCCTGGCAGATGAGCGGTATCCGACATCGTCATCGTTGTTCTTGAAAACTGTCGCATCTTTTCGCGAGCCTGGCGCGCCGTTCGCCTTGAACGAGTGGCCCTTCAAGTAGCTCACGCCAGTCCTTTGAGGCTGCAAGAATGCACCAGAAGCCTTGCGCTCATCGGCCTCGCCTCTCAGTAGACCTTTCATAGCATCTATGCTGTTGTTGATGTTGCGCGTCGACGGTGGGATGAGCTCAGGCGGGAGCTGGTTCGGGATGGGATAGCCATTCAGCTTTCGATAGATCAAGTGCATGGCAACAGCGAATTCGTCCAAGTTCAAGCGACCCTTGTTGTGGGGATCGGAAAGAGTCCAGATGCGTTCTAAATCAGGTTTCTCCAACCCCGACTGACCAAAGATCTCAAGAGCCTGGTTACCTGTAATGTAACCCTTGCCGAAACCGTCCCAGGCCTTGAACATGTCGTCGTAGATCTTCTTCTCATCCTTGGTGACAGCCCACGGCACGGTTGCGTTTCCGCGAAGACCTTGCGTGGTAAAGCCAGATTCTCTGCCAGGCTGTGGCATCATCTGCTGCTGCATAGCTTGGAGATTTGGAAGCCCAGAAGCTGGCGCATTGACCAGTCCCCACTGACCAGGTCGGCCGGTCGGCTGGGCATTGAGAGGTGCTGCCATTGGGTACCCAGTCTGCTGTGACGAAAGTCCTGAGCTCGGTCCAAATCCAGTAGGCATTGGTGGCATCGGCGGACGAGGTCCGGTATAACCTTGGGCTTGTGGGAATCCTGTGGCCTGAGGCTGTAGTCCTGTTTGCATTGGCTGTTGGAAACCAGTCTGCTGTGGCTGCTGGAAGCCGGTCGCTTGGGGCACAAGTCCTTGGAAAGCTCCCGTAGGCTGCGCAGTGAGAGTGCTCAGGAGCTGCGTGTTGCTAGGGTTCTGCGCTTGAGGTTGCTGAATCTTAGGAGGTTCGTTAAAGTTCGGCGCATTAGAAGAGGGCGCTGATGCAGACGAGCTGTCTTCAACTGCGAACGAAATTATGTCCACCATGCTCGACACCTCATTGCGCACTTTTTCAGGTAGAGATGACGGCAAAGCCTTTCCAGTCAACTTCAAGTTGCAGAGGTACATTGCCAAAGCAAACTCTGGGAAGAGCAGCTGCCCTGATTTTGTGGTATCCGACAGTGTCCATATCTGCGCCAAGCTGTTTCCATCCAGCTTACTCCTTAACAGCAAGTCCTTTGCCTTCTCTCCGCTCAGCGCCTGCTCGCCGCTTGTCGCGCTCTTGAACAGCTGCTCAAATTTGGCTTGATCTGCTGCTGTGATGAAGCTCAAGCGAATGTTCGGGATCCTGCTGCCTCCAGACTTGGCGGGCGTTGACGGCGCTGGCTGTGAAGCTGATGAGCGGAAGGAGTTGGCCATATCGTTGCTGGTCATTCCGGTCGGTTGCGGCTGCATTGGTTGTTGGAAACCCGTCTGCTGTGGTTGCTGAAAGCCCGTCGGCTGAGGCTGCTGGACATTAATTTGTGGTGCCTGCTGCTGCTGAGGTTGCTGGAAGCCAGTAGGCTGGGGCTGTTGGAAGCCTGGGTATTGCTGTTGCTGCTGGCCATACTGCTGCTGAGGTTGTTGCTGGCCCGGAAAGCCTGTCGCTTGCGGTTGCAATCCTCCAGAAGGATATCCAGTATACTGCTGCTGCAATGGCGCCTGGCCGAATCCCGGCTGCTGCTGCGCGCCATATTGCGATTGTTGCTGGAAACCCTGCTGCTGGCCGTACTGAGGTTGTTGGCGGGCGCTATTCGCGCCGCCGAGGTAGGAAGAAGACCCGGAAAACATTGCCGCGACGCCGGGCTATGCGAGATGATAATACATGGAGGTGTTGTGCAGGAAATCGATGCACTCAGAGGGAAGGAGCCATGAAGCTGGAGGTAGCGCGGATCCCTGCAAGCGCCTCGTGTCGCCAAGAAGTGACGTTGTGGCCGCAGTCGCCCTTCAACTTCAGCTCCTGATTCTCATCTTTCCATAGCATTGCTGCAGACTTGCCGCTGACAGCCGAGCAGCGTCAGATAGCAGCACCCAATGTATCACGACTAGTATGATAAGTTCCAGAGCTCGTGCCTCAGTCGCACCGCATCCTGCAACACGACGGACTTCTGGTCTGGCAGCAAGGGGACCGCGATCATCTACGGGTCTTCCAGGAGATATCGGGCGAAGGAGACACCACGACATCTGATTCTCAGCGATACCGTACAAGTAGATGCGAGACTGTCTCGAAGATGCTGACTAAGTGTAGACCACCTTCAGGCCTCAATATCTTAGCCCTTACCTGAAATCACGTCAAGAACGATTTCAGTGTCCACACGACTGAGAAGTAGATCGAGATGATAGAGAGACCTTATCGAAATTGCGACGCCGAGTCCCGACGCGTGTGGTCAAGGTCAAGCCCAGGACCATGGCCAGCAAAGTCAAATCACTTCACATGGAGCGGTCATGCTACTTCCACGTCTTGAATCTTCTAGCTGAAGCACATACATTGCAGACTCGTACTGCCTGGCTAGGTTGAACATGGGCCTCTCCAAAGAAGCTTCGTTGACGCCATAAGCCAGCAGGCTGATAAGTATCTACCTCAACCAACAGCAGCCGGCTTCAGCAATGCAAGCCCTTGTCCTTGACCACAGCCACGAGGGTGTAATTTTGAAGCTACCTGGAACATAGGAGCTTCAAAGCCGACATTGAATACTGGGTGGCATTTGTTTCGCAGGCCAAGCATAAAGAGCCCCAACAAGGTCAACTTCAACAATTAATATGATTCTACAGAGGGTGATGTAGGGCATGTGTTGGTAGGTAGGTGGAGACAGAACGGCATATGAGACGGTGCAGTATAAGATCGAGTATCATCGCCTTTGAGGCCTGTCAAATAAGTCACCCGCCGCCAGCACACTAAGCTTCGCCGCAATGCGACTCTTCCAAGCTCTCGTTAGCTCTCTTATTGCTTCTCTAGCAGAAGAAACTTTAGCGAAAGTGCATCGTGGAGGAATCTCTCATCATCAGCTCTTCGGACGCTCGCTGGCCTCAATCACGGGCAAAGAAGCAGATTGTGTTCAAGCAAGTAGTGGCAATCCACAGGTCTTGACCAAGGGAGACAAGGAATTGACATGACCAAACAGTGCACCTCCGATGACTACTGTGGCGCGGACGGCGGCTGTGCCGCCGAATATGGTCCCTATGCAACTCCGCACTGTACGGAAGGTTGTTGCTACTGCACAGTATGTTCTATGCTACCTTCACTCCTCTTCGCGGAACACAGCTGACCGGCCTTTAGTACGATTCAGATGACGCTTGCAAGCTAGAATGTGCTGTGAATGTCGACGGCGGACCTCTCGATCCCGGTCAGGAACTGGTCAACTCGTGCCAAATGAATGGTCAAGATTGTGCTTGTTGCTACTCATGTAATGGCGTGGAGCCTTGTCCGGGAGACCCAGTCTGCCCGTGCGAATGATGTGGTGCGAATTAGCATCAGAATGCCGGAAGGTGGTCAGTCACAATTGGAAGGCGACGCCATGGGAGTAGTCTGTGGCATTCGAAATACAATCACCTTGCATTGTCGACATCTTTAGCTAAAACAGCAGTGGACCTCTTACGAGCAGCAATCAACCCTGCGTCCATCCCTCTGCTTCTTTTGGTCAATCGCTCGAACTCGCTCTCCTTTCTATGACCAGCACGCTTCAAGTAACAAAAGCTCGTGGTTCATGTCTCTCTGGCTTGTGACTCGAAGATGACCTCCGAGCCAGGGTAGATAGGAGCGCGCTCTGACTCCAATCCACCCAGGCCATCGTGAACCACAGGCGCGCGTGACCGTAGAATTGCTTTACTGATAACCTGCTCGAAAAGTTGTGCATTCTTGCGGCAGATATCGATCGTCTTGTCGCGATGAGGAGACGGCCCAACGACCGCCTCCACGCGACTGGAACTCACCTTAAATGATTCCAGCCCTGCAAGAGTTTCTCTGCATTTCATCGAGAGCAAGTTGCGCTCGATTTGCCCCTTGGTGTACGCGTTTCGCCAGTCAACGGTGTACCAACCCTGCAAAGACCAATTTGCCAACTGCATCTCCATGTTCCTCACGTGGATGAAGTGGTCTGTCCTCCAGCATTCCATAAAGAGAGCGTCTGTGATAATGACCTTGGTGGCGTAAGAGTTGATGATCCCTCGGAATACCGAGAAGTCTTTGATGTTGAAGACGCGATCTCCCACATATGCAGGCGCGGCGGCTGCACAGAACGCTTTCGAGACCAGAAACTCATCGATCTTTCTGGTGGCCCGCTCACTCATCTTGCTTACGGCGACTATTTGTTCACCATTGACGTATGCAAGGCTCAGGATTCGCTTGATGATGTCTCGAGGGAGCTCCAGCAGCTTCCTCTTGGGCTTTGCGTGCGTCACAGCGATGGCTTGAGATTCTGCCAGACGCTTTTTCTGGCTCTTGGTCATCTTGATGCAAGTGGTGTCTGTTGGAAGCACACCCGCAGCTATGGCTTTCTGAACATGCTCAAGACGCTGCAGCCGACTGTGTTGGTCGCTGCTCAACTTGGTGTAAGTCGTGTCCGCAGGCAGGAGGCCAGCAGCGATCGCTCGGCGGACCGATGCCAACCTCCTCGTTTTCTTTGTTCCAACCCTGAATTTCTTCTTCATGATGTTGCCGCTTGAGTCTGACGTGGTTGATGTGAGAGGGAGTCACGAAAATAAATCCATGAAGTGGTGTTAGTGCGCCTGCCTCAAATGCTTGTGGGCAGCGGCAAGCACGGACGCTGCTGCAGCAACTTCCGCGACCGGTGGTGTAGCACGCGAGGAGCGATGCTATCTGATGTGATGTCGCGCCAGGAATTGTTGAGCGCAGAACTGAAAGCAAGTACATACACGTTCTCGCTCCACCAGGCTCTCTCGTCTCCTCGCTCTCACCCTCACAGCCCTGTCAAATGCGCGCAGCCACCCTGTAGCCGCCCAGACCTTTCCCTCTCTTTGATCGTACATGATACACCTTCACGATTGCTCGAGGTCAAGATCTTCTATCACTTTGCCCAGCCAATGCAACCCGGTAAATCCTCGCCCTGCGAAGACGACTTCCTCGTCTTTGTCTTGCTCAGCGTGGGAACGCTCCTCTACGTGGTCCTTCAACATGCGAGCTGCCAGTCTTGCATCGCTCTCAATCAAGCGCTTCAATATGTCTTTGCGAGCGCCATAGCTTAGCTTCGTGACGTCAATCGTGCTTCCGCTCTCTCCCGTGTTGGCGGTCTCGTGTCCATGAAGACTGCCCTCTCTTTGCCAGAGTATCGCCGATTCTGGATAAAGAGGCGCCTGACTAAAGTTACCCTCTCCTGCAGCGCATTTTGGCATTTCGCTTTGCCGGGCTAGTCCAACGAATGGTCGCAAGGACTGTTCGTACATCATCAGATTCTTCTCCCACGGGTCCTCCGCAGACCACGATAGTTCTGATAGACCACCCATCGTGTGGTCCTCGATGCGAAAGTCGTTCACTCGTTTTACCAAATCCACCAACTCGTCCCAGTGTTCCGAGCGTTCAATATCTTGCTGAGTGAAGATATCTTTCCATGGAACCTTTGGTAGAAGTGGCGAAAAAGTCCCGCCGTCGACACAAAGCTCCAAAGTCTTGATCATCGGAAGATCCTTGACCGCCAATGCCGATTGATTGTGGTCCGGGGATGGATAAATCCTCATGTGCCTCGCAAAAGCCCACATGATTCCGGAAAGCTTTGGTAGCGAGCAAGTTGTGATAGTCTGGTTGGAGATATATGCGCGAGCTGCGGCAACGAAGAACCGTTTCGAGACCAAGAACTCGTTGACTTTAGGACCAGGCCACGGCCTGGGTAGCGCACCGGAATGACGAAGGACTTCCTCCAGTTCCATCCTATTCCAACACATTTTAGTCTCCGTTCCACTCAGGTCTGAGTCGATGATGGAGCCGTTTCTTCACTTTCTTTGACATCGTGGATATGCGAGCTCAAAGATCTCGTCTTGAATTTCCTGCGGAGGACTGAGTAGGTGGTGCTTTGGGCTCGAGACGACAGACGATTGTACCATTGCAGCCAAGGCCATCATGCCGGTCGAAGCATGAGTTCCTAGGTCGATGCATTGGGCTCGAAGTGACTTGGAAGCAAAGTAGCCGCGAACCTGGCAAGCGCGCTAAGGCCCCTAGCGCTACCTAGCGCTCTCTGCTGCATGCTGAACAGCAGGTGCTTGCCTTCCTCGAATCCACAAATCTTCTTTCTCCCTTCGGAAAGGCATCTAGGACAAGTGAGAGATCGCAAAGTCGCGGAAAGACCGAGATCTGCACAGCCGGGTCCACGTTTCAATCAGGATGCCAGCACGCCATCATGTCCTGGGGTTGGCTTTTCTGTCATCAAGTATGGTTCGCAGCTTTTGAGTGTTCACGCGCGCCGGCTGCGAATGCATCCCATGTGTGTCCTGCTGCGGGCTGTCAGACCTCTCAGCATACCTGGCAGGAAGTGTCAGCACTGCTCGAATCGCAAACCAGCGGCTACTGTCTATACATCTTCGCATCCTCTCGCGCTCGTTCCAAGACGTTCTCTGCAGTCTTCACAAACTCATCTTGACTGAGCCTGGAAATTTGAGACAAGTCAGCTACTGTCACGAAAGGATCTGACAGCCGTCCTCACTTCTGCTCCTCATCCGGTGGATACCTGGGATCTGAGTACAAGCTTTTGAAGAGTACAACAGCTTGTTCGGCATGCCAGCTACGCACGTGTCAGTCAGAACTGTTTCCTTGGGCAAAGCTCCTCTTACACGTATTCGTCGGGACTGTGGGCCAGAATGAGATGACACCCAGCCTTGTGAAGGTCTCCAATCAGAGGTTCCTTTACAAGTCGAAGGCTGATACTATTTGCTTCATCGAATCTTTCTTCTTCGAATGCTTCCCATGCTTGAAGAAACAGGCGCTCAAATTTCTGGCCTAAAGGATTCAACGCTTCGGTAGGAATTATGGTCGATGACATCTTCATTCTTCGCTTCGACAGGACGCTAGGGCGATATTGTCAACCAGACCAGCAGGAAAGCTTGCAGTCGATAAGTTCCGCTGAGAAATCTGATGGATTCACGCATACGTACTTGAGCGGAGATGTTGTAGTCGCACACCATTGTTATCACATGTTGCTCGCGTGGGGTTGATCAATTGTCATTACCCCGGCTTAGGATCGACATCGACATCGTACCCCTGCTTTTAAGAGGCCGTTTGGTAACCTGAGGGCCCACCTTCGGTCAGAAATCTTGATGCCTGGCGACAGTTCTGACAGTTCTGAGCCTCTGGAGGTCCAAAACTTTTTATGACGTGCACAGACGATATTTGTATGAGAGATCCACTTCTCAGAACGACGGCTGTTCTGAGAACAACGAGAAGCAGGTCCCCCCAATTTCTGCCTTGTATTCTGTCTCACACCCTCTGTATCATCTGTCACATCCGGATACTGTCCGGCTGTTCAGATACTAAGTGGATACGTGCTAGACAGGGTATATTCAGAGTGCTGTTTGGGAAACCTCTTCTCTTTCATTCGGATAGCATCCGAACGACTGTGTCGACAAGAAACCTCTGGGACAAAGTTACCAAACAGGCTCTAAGGTCAGATGTAAGGCGGCGCCACGTACGCACGCGACGTGTAACGGTATTACCGCCTGCTTTTGCTTTTAATCTCACAGGAATAGCGCTTGATATACAGCCATACCAAGGATGTGACTGTCAAGCGTCAGTCGGTGTACTCCCCGATCATGGATCCCAAGCATTCCTGAGCCGAGATTTCGAGATGAGATGCGTGGCAGCCTCGCCCATTCGACGATCTGTGCCTCGACATAACGGCCACGACCATCGGACTGACACTGTGCGCATGGCAACCGACCGCTCCAAGCCACGCCAGGGACCGATAAAATGATGCGAGCAACGCGAGTGCAAGAACTTCACGAAACTCACTCCATTGCAGTATGACAGTTCGGCACGGAAGTCAATGGCAGGACTAGATCTTCAGGCGCAAACTCTCAAATGTCTCGCCGAGTCAGCGAGAGAAAGTGTGCAACGGTGTGTATGTTGGACAGGCTCGCATATGCAATATGGCCGACGAAAGCGGCGACGCCATTCGCATCAGTCGCTCGTCACTGTCCGCCCATCCTGCTGCTTCTTGCTTTTTATGTCGTAGCCTCGCTCCTTCTCTGATCAGCCCACGTCCATCGCGCAGTCTGCAATACCACATCTTCTTCACCGCCCGCCTGTCCGCCATCGCAGTCCACACGCTTTCCATCGTTTCCTTAAGAACAGATCGCAGCAAAACCAGAACCACAGTGTCGACGTCCCTTGCTATCTGAAGCGGCCATTCGCAATGCTGCGCCGAGCCCAGCAAGACCTTCGCTGGATCCAAACGGCATTGGCGGTCAGACAAGCAGAGAAAGTATAGAAGTCCTTCCAAGAAGAGAACAGGTTCAACACTCGTGTGAAGGAGGGTCTCCTTGGTTCGGGATTGCGACAAGCTTCATTCGTGCGAGATTCGGCCGTCGATATGGCCATGCCACAACCTCTCTTTTGCTGCATCAGACCTCCGCGACAACAATTTCCCAATACGCCAAAGAGCTTGCCGCTCGTCACCTTCCTGAAGTGCCCAACTCTTGACGGTGCTACATACATCTCGGACGGAGACTTCATGCACATTTCCGTGGCCGGGTTCACCGGTCGTTCATGATCATTCGACATGGCTGAGATTCACGAGAGAGCATCGATGCCGGGCGCCCGGCTGCAGAGGCCTGACAAAAGCCTATGACAGTGCACTGAGCGAGTCGGCTTCTCATGGCTGTGGTAGGTACGTACAATGACTGTCCCTTTGCAGTGTTCTGCCCAGTCGGCGGGTACCTTGAGCAGGAAGCGTGTCTCTGGTGGGGTCGCGGCTCATTGCGAACATATAGCCGAAGCATTCCACTTCTTTCCGTTCGCTGCTCTACTTTGCAGCATTCGAGCCTCAATGCTGCAGCATGGTCAACAGTCCTAGCAACGAAGGTGCGGGTGGTCTTGGCTCCCGCCCGGGATTTCGACGAGCATACAAGGCATGCGAAGCTTGTCGTAGAACCAAGTCTAAATGCGAGATTAGACCTCAAGAAACATCCTGTCGTCGATGCCAGCGGATGCGTGCAGACTGTGCGTTCCCAGAGCAAAGGTCCCAGAAGCGCCGTAAAGCATCGCACCAGCTACCGACAGAAGACGATGAGGTCCAATTCTCAAGGCTAAAAGCACGATCTGAGCTCGAAACAAGGGCTGTCAACGTAGACTCATCCTCTAGCAGCTTGGAGGCAAGTGAGGCGCGACCGCTCAATCTGGAAGCCGATATGGTGCGGAGAACAGTAACAACATCGAAGGACGCCGTGGGATTGCTGTTCACTGCAGCGGAACCTCACATTTCCGATTCTAACGAAGGCTACGAGGAGTCTGAGGACTATTGTGTGTCCAACGTCCCACTGGACACTGCCAGCTCCGCTGCTTCTCCCATGGTGACCTTGCCAAAGCATTTATCGCAGGATACTATTGCGCTTTGGGAGAATCATCGTTTTGTTCGTCAAGGGTGGTTCACTGCTTTCGAAGCAGTTGTGTACATTCGCCAGTAAGTCTGGGGCACTCCGGAAGAAGAAACGGCCTTCTGTCTAAGCACTGACGGACGAACACAGTTTCATGCAGACTTTTGCTCCTCTGTCTCCCGCCGCGAGTCTTCTGAAGGACAGTCACGATCAGCACAAGAGCCTCGTTCAGGATGAGCCACTTCTGTGCTGTACTATCTTGATGATTGCATCTCGACAATTTCCAGTTCTTGGCCCATCTGGTACTATACGTGCAAGTTTTATTCATGCCCGAATCTGGCGCCATATTGAGCATCTCGTACAGAGGATCACCTTTGGTATGGAGAAGTACAGTAGTGCTAAGACTCGTACGCTCGGCAGTATTCAAGCTTTACTCTTGATTACGGAATGGCATCCACGAGCACTCCATTTCCCGCCTGAAGGAGATGGGTGGGACGCCAGTCTGGCACCAACCTTTGATGACGACTATCTACCCAGAGAACGGCACAGCGAGGCATCTCGTAGGTGGCGAGAGGATGTCTTCGAACCTGCCAAGCGATCAGGTAAGTCTAGATGCGAGGTCCGACTACTTAGCAGAAGGCTGATTCTGCTCGTTAGACCGATTAAGCTGGATGCTGGTCGGTATCGCCACAACTTTGGCACACGAACTCGGTGTGTTCAACGCTGTGAACGATGCCAGCGCCGGCAATGCCAATCTGTGCTCCCGCCTTAGGCGCCTGCTCTTCCTTTACACGAACCAGCTGTCGCTACGTCTCGGCTGCACTAGCAGTCTATCCAATGTCGATCAAGACTGGAGATGCGATCGAGCACAAAGCTTGGCACAAGCCGCCGAGGCGTCTTTTCAGAGCGACTCTCTGCTTGCCAAATGGTTGGAGCTGACCAAACTTCTGGTGACGGCTAGCACACTGCTCTTCTCAAGCAAGCAATCTACCAGCGACTTACTCAAAAGCAACCGCTACATTGCCCTCTTAGATCACTTCCAGCCTCTACTTTCGAGATGGTATGACGACCTGGTGGCCATGCAAGTTACAGGTAAGAGGAGAACGGCAGATCCCATAGGTGTGGTTGTCTTGCTAATGTTCCATATCAGATGCCCGTGAACTAATGCGTGAAATACTTGTCGTGGACTACCATTATGCGCGGATGTACGTCAATTCAATAGCACTGCAAGCTCTCGTAGCCCGCGCACATCTGCAAGCTTCTCCTATGGCGCTACAAGGTGAACAGCTGCGAAATCAGCAGGACTACAAGTACATTCAGGACATGCGAAATTCAAGCTGTCAAATTCTGAGCCTGGCAAAGAGCCTCTGCGATGCGAGTGTGCTGCAATATTGTCCCAGCCGCGTGTATCTGCAGATAGTTGCTGCTTCTATCTTCTCATTGAAGATTCTGGCCCTTGGTAGCAGGGAAAAGGATGCGAGGGCATCTCTGAAGTACCTCGAAGACTGTGTCGTTGCACTGGAGAGCAGCAATGCGAATGACATACATCTGTCCAATCGTTACGCCGAACTTATTGGCAGGCATGTCCGCCGCTTCAAGCGCAGTCTTCAAAATCGAAGAGCTCAACAAGCTGCTACGACAACCCAAGGGTCCGTTCCCAGTGACTCGGCGATGCCCGTACAGAACTTGGCTGCAAGCGACTCCAGTGGGACCGTCAATACCTTTCAGCTGGCAGGCGACGAAGCGGCAGGGACATCAGTCCCTACAATTCCAGTACTGGACTGGGATGACTGTCTCTCGCAACCCTTCGACGCGTTTGCTGCCTCGTTCTCAATGGACCCCGTCCAGCCATCTACTGGTCTTGCAAGCGATGCGTTGGACTTCTTGTGGGAGCTTCCAATGTGGTCAGAAGGTCTTTAAAGTGCCATGCTCATCAGTGACGACATCTCTGAAGTTCGATTCATACTTCTGGTCAGCAGCATTCTTCGAGGCATTGAAATCGTACTCCTTTGGAACACTTCTCATGGGCGACTCCAAATGTTTATCGACATCACTTCAATCTTTCGGCTCTGCTATTCGAACCTAGGGCCAGGTACCAAGGTTGATATAGCCCTTCTAACAGCACGCCGGAAGTACGAAAAGTATTGGCACTTCGAACACCCAAAAGAGCGCAATGCTACCGAGATCTTTAGGTTGTGGCCGCCTTCCCGAGACTCGCATCTTCGACTCTTCTAATGGCCATTCACGCCATTCTGCTCCACCGGCTTATTTACAAGCCCGTTCTCGTGGTACTTGTACCGCTCCTCTAGCTCCCAATATTTGTTGAACCCTACGGCCTCGCAGACTTCGCTGTAGCTCAAGATCTCAGGAGGTGCTCCGACTGTCATGCTTGCCTTCAACGACTCCAAAGCCTCCCTTATGGCCTTCACTTTTGCTGCTACAAGCCGCCACGGATATGCTACGGCGCAAAATCCGAGAGCCGCGAGATCCTTGGCGGACAAGTTCTGTGTAAGCCCGCCTTCGATGATGTTCGCGAAGGTCGGTATGCCAATTTCTTGAACGGCTTTCTGCATCGCATCTCTGTCGGGAAGAGCTTCAACAAATACAGCATCGACGCCAATGCGCTTAAATTCCTTTGCTCGAGTCATAGCTTCTTCCCAACCCAGGATTAATGCATCCGTACGGGCCAATACGAAGATGTCGATGCCGTTGTTACGAGCATCTACCGCGGCCTGGATGCGAGCAAAAGCTTCGCCACGACTGACAACCGATTTGCCTTTCGTATGGCCGCAACCTGGTCACAGTCAGCATCTTAGCAACAAGAAAGCATTCCAATGGAGCTCACGCTTCGGCCATGTCTGGTCTTCAATCATGATGCCCGCTGCACCAGCCAAAGCATAGCTCTCCACTGTTCTCCGGACATTCATAGGACTGCCATAGCCAGTATCGCCATCGGCCATGACTGGCACACGGACTTGTCGAACAGTCTCCTGGAGCTTGTCGCACATTTCTTGCATGGCAATGTAGCCTGTGTCGGGCAATCTGGCACTGTGTCAGTCTTCTTCGTAGATAAAACTCTCCTGTCACTCACCCATAAGAGCTTGCACAAGGATAACCAGCCAAGAAAACCATTGGGAAGCCGGCTTCTTCTACCAGGCGAGAAGAGAGACCATCCATCGAGCATGCGTGCGCCAGAATCTTGGTGGGATCATTGTGCGCTTCTAGCATCATTGTCCGCAACCTCGAGGTTTGGATGGATGGGACCCGCCCTCTGACATTAGGCAATGAAAGACTGACATCGCCACCACTCTTCGACTTGCCGCCAGTAGGAAGTGGGACTGGATCCGCAAACTGGAACGGATATTGCTGAGTGTTGACTATTTGCTTCGACATGATCAGTAATTTCTCAAGAAAGGCCAGATGAATGTGTATGGCAATCGCGAGATGAAGGTGGTGTTCGAAAGCTGACTCGTTCGAGCACGTCGATGCTTTGATATATGAGGACCGACTAGCGACATCGGCATCAGTCCGATACAAGGGCATATCGAGTCGTGTCCTGTGCTATGCGACACATGGGATTTGTCGGGCAAACTGCAAGTGTTGAGTCTGGATAATGCCGGATGTCCTTCAGCTCATCATCCGAAGGGTCGGCGGAAAGCTCAGGATATCGGCGGATAACCAGATCTCGAGCGTCTTCGCGGGGTCTCCACGACGAGAAAACTGGGGTGCATGAACTCATAGGACAACCTCACTAGGATCAATCATGATATAAGATGCCTGCTCCATGTCTGCTCATGGCTCCATGGTACGATCTCTCCGTGTTGAACCCAGCATTACAACTTTCTGGCACGACCCGTGGCCTCGAACAACCTGCCAGATATGGAGAAAGAAGCAATGGATGTGGAGCTCCAGGAGATAGCAAAGACAGACCAAGGACTCGTGCAGTCTACCATGGTCAGCGAAGACGAAGAGAGATATATCTGTCGACAGGTGGGTTTCACTGCCCAATGTCAGATGCTACCCGGGACATGTTGCTGAAGTCTGCTCAGTTCGATCGAAGAGTTGTGCCTATTGTCTGCATCCTGTATGTCTTGTCTTACTTGGTAAGTAAGCAATGACTGGGAGACATACCAAGTTCTGAGCTGCCTGCTGACACCTTTCAGGATCGTGGGAACATTGGAAACGCAAAGACAGCAGGAGCTCAAGATGATCTTGGACTTACTAGCGTCCAATGGACGTGGGTACTCAATGCGTTCTACATATGCTATGTCGTCTTCGAATGGGTAAGCGTGGTACTGGGACACACTTGAAGTCGTCAGACTGAACAACGATGGCAGACCACGATCTTGTGGAAGATATTCCCAGCACATATCTATGTCGCTACCCTGTGCCTTCTTTGGGGAGTCGCAGCCATGTCGGCAGGTTCTGTGCATAATATGGCGCATTTGATTGTGTGTCGAGCATTTCTCGGCATTTTCGAGGCTAGCTTTGGTGCCGGAGCGTACGTGAACCAATTTCTTCTCAATTGCTCTGCTGACCACAAGCAATTTGCAGCCCATATTACTTATCCTTGTTCTATCAGCGACACGAGCTAGCCTTTCGGACCTCCCTATTACTCGGCATGGCACCTTTCGCCAACTGCTTCGCAAGCGCTCTCGCATATGGAATCTCTCAAATCCGTAACTCGCTCGAGCCCTGGCGATTGATCTTTCTCATTGAAGGCGCTCCAACTGTGCTGTTCGCTCCCGTGGTTTTCTTCTTCCTACCAGATTCTCCAAACACTGCCAAGTTCTTGAATGAGCACCAGCAAACTCAAGCTCTGGAGCGCCTCCATACAAGAGACCATACACGGAAGTCCAAGATCCACTGGAAGCAGTTCTTGGATGGCGCCACCGATTACAGAAATGTCGTCCACATGAGTGAGTAGAAACCTATGAGCCTGCTATCTCTTAAGTTTCGATCATTGACTGAGCCCTATAGTCATTCACTTCTGTTGCAACTATTCGTTCGCTGGCCTCTCAAATTTCCTTCCAACCATTGTTGCCGGAATGGGCTATAGCAACATCAACGCACAAGGTCTTACCGCGCCCGTCTACTTCACGAGCTTTCTTTGCTGCGTAGGCGCAGCTTTGCTTAGCGACCGCTACGGAAGGAGAGCATTCATCATCATGGGATCTGCATCATTCGGGTGCGTAGGTTACCTGCTGCTGGCTATCCTGGAGAATGAGAAGCACAACAACGTGCGATACTTTGCCGTCTGGCTTGCAGTCTGTGGAGTCTTCCCGGCACTATCCTTGAATGTATGCTACTTTGATTCACTCTTGCGATATTCTCGTTACTGATTTACTCCGCAGATCACCTGGCTTCTGAACAACAACACGAGAGAGTCGAAGCGCGGCGCTGGACTAGCAATTCTAGCCATCTTCGGACAATGTAGCTCATTCCTGAGCTCTGCCGTGTTCCCCAAAGCCGACGCGGAAGTAGACCTTTTCACAATCGTTTTGTCCCAGCTGACCCGATGTTCTCCAGGCCTTTCTTCGTACAAGGCTGTGCGATCGGATGTGGTTTCACCGGCCTGATCGTGATTCTTGCAGGTGCCATGTATCTTCGACTCCGTCATTTGAACACCATCAAGGACCGAGAACATGGGCGAGCTGAGGATAATGTACAGATCGATATTACCGACTTGGGCGAGCGACACCCAATGTTTCGATATCTTCTATAGATGCAATACATGTCTCCTGCCAACAGGTGCTATCAGCTGCAGCTCTGAGGCTCAACATGATCGATACATATGAGCCCATCAAATTCCTGGGGCTGCCACGAACTTGTCCTAGCGCTGGAAGCTTCATGCGCCTTCCCGCGGCCGGGTTTCAGCGTTTCGTTTGTGATCAATCTCAAACATGCTTGCATCCAAGCATTTCGTCAATTAGACGGCGTTTGCAGCGTGAGTGATAGCTCAGAACTATGCTGCACAATGATTGTCTTCCAGTGGTGTTGCAGCCTAAACCTTTCCTTATCAAGCGTCCGTGCTTTACTAGCTCGGCCCCTAACGGGAACCAACATTCACTTACACCTTTTCCGAAACCGGGGTTTGCTTGCCAAAGAAGTTATAGCTTTATGCGGGGTCTTCTAGCTTGCTCAGGAACGGACCACTTCACCGCTGCTGTCATATAAAACGAGAGCAATTCCTACCTCTGCAACGACCTACTTAGTTGCAACATTCAAACACAATTCAGAAAGCAAACGACAATCCCAATCACCATGCCAAGCAACAACACCAACTCCTGCAGCTCCGGTGGCTCCGGCAGCACTCAAGGCGGAAGCTACTCCGTCTCCTCGAGCGGCACCAACTCATCTGTACGTTTAGCATTGCTACTGCTAGTGCATTGATAGGCACTGACTTCGAGCAGGGCAACCACTACTGCTCCCGCGACTACGGCTCGTCCGCCTCCAACTCCAACAGCTACCACTACAGCAACTCCGACGGTAGCTACTACTACTCCAGTAAGGTCGCATACAAAACAGAACATGGAATAGATCGCTGATCATGTACGTGACAGACCCGAACGGCTCGACCTACTACAACAGTGGCAGCGGCTCCAGCACCTACACTCCGTCCAGCAAGAAATAGAAGTAACCGCATCCGATCAGCCGAGAAGTAGTAAGGCTTGGAGTTGAACACGAGCAGATTGACGGGCGACCTGGCGTCGCAGTCTTTGCAACACGGAAATGATTTGATCTTTGCGACGTCTATGGTTGAGGGCAAGTGGATGCTAGCTTGCTCCTCCAAGATAGTCCCATGCAGTCAAAGTGTGAACCTTGACAGTATCGAGAAACTCTTCAATGCTCACCTTTTCATCCCTTTCTGCCATGCCTCTCGGATGCGGTCCATAAGCATAAGCAGCAATGTTGTGTCGTCTAAAGTGCTTGCAATCCGTAGCGCCAAGTGAACATATCGCCACAGGCTCCTCGCCGCGCAGCTTCTTGGCGTTCTTCTGCAGTAGGCCGACCATTTCGTGATCGGGCTGACTATGCGTGGAAATGTGAGAGTGGTTCTCGTGAACGGAGTAAGAAGCGGTCGGGAAGTCCTCGAGTATGTCATCGATGTATTTGCGGATCGTATCGGTCTCGACGCCAATAGGTATGCGGATGTCGGCCTCGAAAATGCATTCAGAAGGAATCATGTTGATCTTGTCGCCGCCTTTGATCGTGCCAATGTTGACTGTCGGGATGAGCATGGCATCTGCTGCACCCGGCCACATGATCTCATTGGCGACTTTGCGGACATCGGGCTGCTGCATATGCTTCTTGATTTTCTCGTCCATGCCAAGGTCTGGAAGCTTCTCCATTGCCACTAGTCTCTCAATGAGTCTCGAAGCGATACGAATCGCTCCTTCGCTACGATGACTGTAGGCACCATGAGCAGCTTGAGCGGTGACAGTGAAAGTCAAGCGGAATGTTCCCTTCTCGCCGAAACGGATACTGCCTAAGCCACTTGGCTCTCCGATGAGTATGCAGTCACCGCTCCATTCTTCAGAGCCATTATCTTCCAACAGATATCGAGTGCCCCATCTGCCGCCCGTCTCTTCATCTGACACGACTTCCAAAGTGGCACGACCTGAGAGTTGGGATCGGAATTTGTGGAGATAGCTGAAAGCTATGATCGAGGCTGCTGTGCCAGCTTTCATGTCGACGCCGGAGCGACCATATACGTAACCATTTTCGACATCGCCAGAGTACGGATCACGTTGCCATTGATCTGCATCTCCTACCGGAAACTGATCGATGTGACCATTGAGAACAATGCTCTTCCTCTGGTCAAATTCGGATTCCCCTCGTAGAATGCTGACCAGATTTGGGGACTCCTTCTTGGGCGCGATGATCTTAGACGAGATGCCAGCTGCCTCCAGATGAGACCTCACTACCTCAATGCCTTGCCGTGTGTCTCCAGGCGGATTCGGAGTTGGCGCTCGGATGAGAGCTTGAAGTAAGGCAATATGTTTCTCAGATTCCGCATTAATCAGATCTAGGAGGTCTTGCTTGAAAGCCATCATCAAGATACTGTTGTGGCGAAGATGAAAAGTCAGGCTTTCGTGTGTGGCTATCGTAGTCCCGTCTCGAACCTGATCAGGCGGAGAATCAAAACGCATGCTTCTCCCTTCAGACACCGCCGGATACCAACTCCTTCGCCATTCGGCCAAGACTAAGGAGGCGATACATCGGCAGAAATCGTTTGCTGTTATTGGCGAGTATCCTATGTCAGCATCAACCACGCAAATACCGTCTACCAAAGATGATATTGCTGCTTGCGATACCGAGTTGGTGTTGTCAGAATTGATCCTTGTTGTTTGATACGAGCACGTTGCCCCGCGATTGCCAAGCCCTCGCGCCGATCCCGCTGTATCAAACCTTCATGTGAATGTGAACGCCGATGCTAGAGCTAAACACATTGCTGCAGTATGCCCATCTCTGAGAGAGCATGGCGCCAGTTTCCAAGCAGGGCTCAAACAGCCACGACTGGGAGAACGACTCGAACATGAAGAAGCTCTTGGAGAAGAAGCGCAAAGCTGAGGATGCAGAGCTGTTCAACTCGGAGGAGACTATGGTCCTGGAGAGAAGAGCTGTTGTGATCGCAGCAAAGCGGACTCCTCTACCGCGGAGGTCATCAGAGTACGTTTATGGAGTGAGCTTCTTCTTACAGTGCGCGAGAACTGAGGCCAAACCAGTCTGACTTTCGACGACGCTATCACGCCGAGCATTGACACCCAGCTCCAGAATGCTGCACGAGCCGGGAGCACGAAGAAGCCTCAAGCAGAGAGGAAGGCAGCCAACAAGGCAGAGTCGAAGCCTAGGCGTAGAAGTGACAGAAAAGGCGCTGCAAAGAAGCAGAAAGAGCTGAATAAGACGGAGGTTGGAATACAGCGTCGGAAGGGTCGTACGCAAGCGCAACGTGGTGCAAAAGCAGTGTCATGAAGATGAAGATGATCAGACTGCAGAAGGAAGACCTGACTCATTTCCACAAGATGCATCCGAGACTCTGGAGATGGAGAAAGCCTTCTATTGATCTTCTGGAAGCATGCACACTTCCGGATCGAGCCGAGCCTGAACGCTTGGGCACACCTGCAACTAGAACCCCTTTCGACCTGATCTCTGGTGTTCATCGTGGTAAGGCAACCGCCACTCCACGCGCGTCATGGCCGACGAAAGATAGCGGCAGTGGTTTTGAGCTGCCATCAATCGCGTAAGCTGCCGTCTATACGTGCAAAATCGCGTGATGGCGTCAAATCATGATGCACGATGGGCAGGCTGTGAACAACCTTCGCATCAAGACACTAGGCGCAAGAGGCAGAAAAGAGATGTTCCGGCTTCCGAGGAATTGGACCACTCAGCTCGGGCTCGCCATGTTGGTTCGTGGACACAATCGCTATTGTGCTGATGAAATGCCGTGGCTGACATCCAGGATCAGCATCTTCTTCAACGCCAATCTGCATTTCTTCAGACTCCGAGGATGAGATGTGTGACCCGCAGTTTTGTCTTCACAAGAATCAGCGATATCCGTCTAAAGACAAGCCCGTCGACCTGATCACTTGCGCAGGACGACAATGTGCCGTTTCAACCTACCACAAGATATGTGTTGGCCGCGCAAATGCGGCAAAATACCCAGACAACACTGATTGGCACTGTCGATCATGTCGGAGCGTGCCAACGAGTATAGCTGCAGTAGAGAGTCAGCCGAGGCCATCCACTCCCATCAAGCCGGCCCCAGCACCTTACCTCGAGAACCAGTCCGCGGCAGGCGTGAAAGCCGACGTGGTAGTGCCCGTGGACCATGCTCCTTCACTACATCCAGAGCAACGCGAAATTGTCGATGCCGTAATGAGCGGCTACAACGTGTTCTATACTGGTTCGGCAGGTACAGGCAAGAGTACTGTCCTCAAAGAGTATGTAAGGAAGCTCAAAGAAATAGGGAAACATGTTGATATTATTGCACCTTCTGGAATTGCTGCTGTGAATGTTGGCGGAGGCACATTCTTTAGCTATATGGGTTGTAGACCAGACGACTTTAGGCTTGATCTCGAGAAATTCCGACGCAAAGCACACGGTAAAAAGGTCCAAACGCGCATTGGCGCCACAGATGTTCTCATCATCGACGAGATCTCAATGGTCGAAAGTCAGCTCTTGACTCGGCTGGACATCGCTATGCGTGAGGCAAGAAGCTATTGGATAAAGCCGCAAGGCAAAAAAGTCCTTTCTAGACATGACGGCAGCCTACCCTTCGGCGGAGTGCAAATTGTGGTGACTGGAGATTTTTGTCAGCTTCCTCCTGTCAAGCCATTCGAATACTGCCTATACTGCGATGGTGGGGAAATGGAGACTTTGAACAATGTTGAAGGAGGCCCCAAGACTTGCAGAAAATGTCATCATGTGTACAAAGACGAAGATAAGTGGGCATTCAAGAGTCCAGCTTGGGCTGGCGCCGACTTCGTGTATTTCGAGCTCAAGGAAATCCATCGACAAAATGACCTGGCGTTCATTACGCTCCTCCAGAAATGCCGCTTTGGCATCGACCTTCCTCCTCAAGAACGTCGCCTGCTTTGCCAGAAGAGCCTTGCAGATCCCGTCAAGCTCATGCCGACACGAGCTGAGGTGCAAAGAGAGAATGACGCTGGCTTGCGTCGACTAAGACAAAGATCGCTTTTCCTGAATTGTCTCGACATGTTTGACCGCCGGAACTCGGAAGATCCTACCACAGCCTTTCTTGGTCAGCCAAAATACGAGAACAGGGCGGATGGCCCTCTCAAAGCATTGGGCACTGATCGTTTCGAAGAGAAGATCGAGCTGAAAATTGGCACTCTGGTTCTGCTTCTCGTCAACCTTGACTTCCCGGCCAAGCTAGTCAACGGCACGCAAGGGAAGATAGTGGATTTCAAGCCCTGGGATCCTGTAGCCGACGCCATGCACCGCAGAGATCCTGACTCACCAAAGAAGCGTAGCGGAAAGGGCGGTAGCGGCAGCGAGGTCGATTCAAGAACCGAGGAGATAATGGAGATTAAAGATCGACAAGTCCGGGAATTCATGGATAGGCAACAGTCCCAGGATGTGCCGGTGGTGGACTTTGGCAATGGCCGCATTCGTGGAATCGGACCATGCTGCCAGATCAGAGACGTTGGCAGCGAATCGCCCTACAGCCTGCTTGGTCGGACACAAATTCCACTAACGGCTGCCTGGGCTGTGACCATTCACAAATCGCAAGGCATGACCCTGGACAGAGTCGAGATTGACCTGTATCGAAGCTTTGAGAAAGAGCAAATGTACGTCGCTCTGTCTCGTGCGCGAAGTCTGGAAGGCCTGAGCGTGCTGCGGATGCCACAGCAGAATCTCAGTGGCATGAACAACGAGGTGAGGGAGTTCTTGGAAACCCACGCGCTTTTGAACTTGGATAGATTCTTGGCAAAGTGAGACTCTTGGACCGGTCGGGGTTGAAACCCCACTCGATCACAATCATGGTTGCATGCCACCAAGCTCAATGACATCGCTTCTTGACTACTCACCCAATTGGAGAGAAAGTCAAATGATCGTCTCTGTAAGTGTCAAGGAAGCGCAAAATCAGCAAAAGTTTCCGAAGTCCAGAATCGAACTGGAATTCCTCGCCGGGCCGCCGTAGCGGTAGACCGTCCAAGCATGAAATGCCCATAAACAACCCCAGCCGCGCCGTATCGGTGCGAGTGACTGGCGAGGATCTTACCATTGGACCACATCGGAAGAGAGCGTGGAAATCCTGCCAATTTATGAATGGGAATCCAATATCGGTCGGGGTCTCTGCACTTCGTAGGTCTTGCGGAATGCGGGATGAGCTTTCACATACCAACAAACAGCGCCTCATATCGGCTGATCTGGTCCAATGGTAGGGCACTGCTGGCGTACTTACCGCCATGCGCCATACTTCTATGGAGTAGCCTAGCGGCACCCGCTGAGTCGGTTGGAGCAGGGATGCGTGGTTCAAATCCGGCGGTCGGCATCTATCTGATGATGATTTCTTTTTGCCTCAGAGAATCATTTTCCGAATCAGCATCTGACCAATAGTGTCCAAAACGTACGAGCAATCAAAGGATCTCAGCCTTATATGTCAGACATAGGCTCTAGCTCGATGGAACACGAACGTGAACCTGGAAGTCATACAGAATGCCTGTTGATCCAGATGGTACTCGAAAAACACGCATTTCATCCCAAGTCGTCGTTCCACGTCCGCGGTCCAAGATCCTGCGATGCTTCTGGAGCTCGTGAGCGCAGACAACTTCTGGAATTGAACGTTTCCTGATGAAAAAGAAACATGAGACTTCATAGGTATGAGTCTGATGCTTTCATTTTGAACTGCAGAGCTGAGCAGCAGTTAAGAGCGCAAAAAGAAAGAATGATGGAAACTGCGGGAGTCGAACCACGCATCACGTTAAGGGGTATGGGAACTCCCAAAAGAGTTCCTCAAGGTATCTTACCCTTCAGACCAAGTTCCCTTTGCTGATTGGATGACTGCTTGAGTGCCGACTGTATATGTGAAGGTCAGTCTCCAATTCTCACATGAAATTCTTGGCATGCCGTCCCACTCTTCCACTTCTGCAAAAGTGATATTCGCACGGCAAGCGAGAAGCACTGGGGCAGCAAAAGGATTTGGAGACCGCAGGATTCGAACTAGCATCCCTATAGCGCGCGCGGGAGTGTCCCATAAGAGATGCTATACTACGTATCTTACTATTAGTAAGGTTATTAGTCTGGAACAAGCGGTTATTAGACGGTAAATAGTCGGTACTAGGTGCTAGTAAGTGAGTGAATAGTCGCTATTAGAACCTAGTAGTTTCGAGGGCGTAGATCTACTAGTAACTAAGTACTATAGCGGAGAGGAGTCTAGACCTAATCGGGGTTGTTTCCGCTACTAAGTAGGCGTATTTTAAGCGCGTTCTTCCTCTACGCGTCGTCTCGAATATACCTAGAATTCTATCAAATCTACGCTCTTACTATCTACCTCTTATTATATCTATTCTCGAGTATTTAAAGCCTCCGAAGAGCGACCTAGTATACTTAGATCCCGCCTCTTCTACTTACTATAAGGAAAATTACCTAGATAAGTTCAAATTAGCGGGAGCTAAGTATACGAGATAGCTAGCGATTACTTATTTAAAGGACCTATAGAAGAGGTAGTTAGCTATTATTAGCTAGTAGCTAATTGGGTTTTTATAAGGATACTTTTACGTATAAGAATAGGTAGGTAGAAGAAGAAGAATATAGGGGACGAAGTAGGTCTATACTACGGCGAGCGATAATAGGATCTATTTATATTTTCTAAGAGATACTACGCGTTCGATACCTACGTACTACTACCTATACCCGACTAAATAATAGGATTTGTTTATATTTTCTAAGAGATACTACGCGTTCGATACCTATATACTACTACCTATACCCGACTATTATATATACGAGACGAACCGAGATCCGCCCTTTACTAGTAGGATATTCTAATCTATTAGTCCTACTACTAGCCCTTCTCGTATACTCGTCCGCCTAGGTTTATATAGGTTAAGGCTAATAACTAGAGCCGAAGGTAGGGTATTCCTTACGAATAAGAAGAGCGATAGATTTAAGTATAAGAGATAGAATTAGGTAGTATTAGCTAAGCTAGTAGGCGATAGTATAGAATTATTAGTATACTTAGTAAGGTAGAATAGGAGATATTAGCTTTCTATATAGTATAATTCGGAAAGGTACTAGGTATATAAGTACTCCGATTAAGGCCTAATCTTACCTACTAGGAGTATACCCTATATATAGTTAATTAGTTTTTAGGTTCGATACGAATTGTCTAGTCGGGCAACTTTCCGAGTAATAAATACTACCTAGTCTAATACGATTTAGTAGGTAGTATAAGGAGTACTTAAGTTTAAGGGTTATAGCTATCCTCTATAATTCTACTTTATTTAAGGAACGTAGTCTTATTCCTTAGATAGGTAGGAGCGCTACTTTCTAGTATACTAGGAGAGAGCGTAGTCCTACTCCTCGTTAGATAGAAATATTACCTTATATCTACGACCCTAGTATAATCTAAAATAAATATATCCCTATTTCGAGGATATAGTCTTATTCCTTAGACGGGTAGAAGTACTACTTCCTAATATACTAGAAGAGTATAGTCTTACTCCTTAACGAATAGGAGCGTTACTTACCCTATTTCGAGGACGTAGTCTTATTCCTTAGACGGATAGGAGTATTACTTCCTAGTAGACTAGAAGAGTATAGTCTTACTCCTCGACGAATAGGAGCGTTGCTTACCCTATTTTAAGGATATAGTCTTATTCCTTAGACGGGTAGAAATACTACTTCCTAGTATACTAGAAGAGTATAATCTTACTCCTTAACGAATAGGAGCGTTACTTACCCTATTTCGAGGACGTAGTCTTATTCCTTAGACGGATAGGAGTATTACTTCCTAGTAGACTAGAAGAGTATAATCCTACTCCTCGACGAATAGGAGCGTTACTCCCCTTTCTATAATAAGCGTTCTCGGTCTTTA
>JAASFE010006210.1:220717-237806 GCA_013365205.1 Pseudocercospora cruenta
TTAGTTTCTAAAGTTAGGGATAGTTCCGCCTTTATAAAGTTAAACTAGGTTAAGAGAGTATTTAGAACTTATCTATTTAGGTCCTCTAGATATATTAGAGGGATAGTTTAATCGATATAAGACTTAAAATTACGTTTATAGCTTATAAACTTCTCGTAGTCCTTTAGTAGGTAGTCGAATACTTTAGATTTATATATAAAGTATTATATCTCGACCTTCTATATCTTTAAATTATCTTTAGTAGTTAGCCGTCCTAGTAAGCTTAAATAGGTCGGTTTTATTAGCTCTAGAGTCCTATCTAGTACTATTAAAATTATTCTATTAAGATTTACGACTATAAATAATTTATTACTAATATATTTCTATAAGTTATCTCTAATAGTAATAGATTTAGTATACGTATACTAGTTATTATATTTAGATTAGTCGGTATATCTAATTTCTTAGACTAAGGTTACTAACTAATAGGTTCCTCTCGTAGAGTATTTATATATATCTTCGAAGTCTATTTTAAGGTAGAATTACTAAATCGTTTAATCGTAGAGGTAGGTAAGTACTAATCTAGGCTTATAATTATTATATAGATATACGGATAATAAGACTTATTATATAAGGAAGATATTTTAGTAGAAATAAGTTTAATTTTCTATATACTCGACTTAATCTTATTTATCTAGTCGATAATAATAAATATCTAAATATGCCTCGGTATTTTAGGACGTAGCTAAACTTAGTATCGTTCGCACCCTACAGTAGTGCGGACACTGATAGAAGGCTAATAATGCTGTCTGTACTTGATACTTATGCAGATCACTTTAGATCTGCTATGCACCCCGCATAGGCGGACACGGGTCGATGGATCGGCTTTTCTCGTTGACAGCTCCAGAGCGCAGGTTACACGGCGTGCCTCCTGGATCTCGGATAAGTGCTGTGCATCGTTCGCGTTGCTCCGAACTCATGCTGATGGCTGAGAAGATCACTTGCAGGATTCCTAATGCGTTGACCACAGTCTTGGCACTTTCCTGGTCTTTTGTGGCAACTTATGTTGAAATTGGAGGCTCTGTACAGTAGAGGGTCTTTCGGCGTGCATTATTGCGCACCAGTCGTCCTGACTGTGGTCTTGAAAATGGCTCTGCTGCACTCATCAGTCAGGATGAGGCAAAGATGGTGAGCTTCCAAATCTGGGTATTGCCATGCCATGCGCCACGTGACCAGAACCCCAGGAGTGCCGCGAAGAAGGACAGCACTCCGCATTGTAAACCATGGAGAACGAAGTAGTATGATAAGGCGTGGTTGGTTTCATGGTCGTACCGCGTCCGCGTTGTGAAAGCCTATCTGCTTTCGTACTTACTCAGCGAAAGTCCGTTCGCTATCTCGCCGACGGGCCGCCTATCGAACACGGCAATTGAGATGTACGGGCAGTCGTATCAACACAGTTGGCCGGTGATCTGCTCTTGGCAGATAGTATCATATACTCCAAGAGGGAAGTCTCAAAACGTGGCAAATGACAAAAGCACGCTGCGTTCCTTGCTCTCCACGTTGCTGGTAGCATCAAGCATCCTCTGAAAATGGCTGACGAAAAGAAGAACGATGTCGTCTCCTGTGCTCCATCGGACGCGAAAAGCCAGCCAGACGATATCGACGTTGGGACAGCAGAGTCGCTCAAGAACGCCGATTACAATGCAGAGGCAGAGGTCTTTGGAGCGACGGGCGAAGGCCAGGTCAATTTTCGTACCGTCGGCTGGATTCGAGCCTCCATGTTCTTGATGAAGCAGACCTTTGCGACGGGTGTATTGTCAATGCCATCAGCAATGTACTACTTGGGTGGTGTTGCCTCGGCTTTGTTCATCGTCTTCTGGGGCCTGGTCAACACGAGATCGGCTTACATCCAAGGAGAATATAAGCTCGCCCATCCGAGAATGCATACAGTCATCGATGGAGCCGAGATGTCGATAAAGCACTTGACTGGCTCGAGATTTTGGGGCAAAGTCGCCAAATACATCGCAGAGATATTATATCTGATTTCATGGCTTCTCTGTGTCGGCCTTGCTGTCCTGGCCATTGGCACGGCGCTCAATGCCATCACCAAGCACGGAACTTGTACAGTGGCGTTCAATGTGATCGCAATGGTCATATCGATCGCGGCTGGCTCCATTCGCAAGATCCACGTGCTTGGTATAATCCTCTGGATTGGCTTCGTCTCGGCAATCGTGTCGGTTCTGATGGTCGTCATTGCGGTCGCAATCCGCGATCGACCCGCTTATGCGCCAAAGACTGGTCCTTACGAGCTTGGCTTCCAGGCAGGACCTCCTCCAGGAACGACGTTTGCGCAGGCGTGGGCGGGAAGCATCGCCATATACGCATCGTCATCAAATACATGCGGATATATTCCAGTGATGAGCGAGATGAGGAGGCCCCAAGACTTTTTCAAGAGTCTCTACATATCGACCACCTTCGTCAATTCCGCATACTTGTCGCTCGCAATGGTGATGTATGCTTACGCTGGCAATTGGGTGACAAGTCCAGCATTAGGTAGCGCAGGTCCTACCATCAAGATCGCAGCATACGCAGTCGCTCTACCTGGCCTGATAGCTGTCGGCATGATCTCTGTGCATGTGCCTGCCAAAACTCTCTTCGTGAGGGTGCTGCGCAACACACACCACCTTACAGAGAACACCAAGACACATTGGGTCGTGTGGTTCTGCTGCACGCTGACCTGCGGATTCCTGGGCTGGTTGCTAGCTGTAGCGATTCCGTTCTACACCAGTCTGGTCAGCTTGATTGGATCTATGGGCTTCGGACCTCTAGGCATCATCGTGCCGCCTTTTCTATGGTTCTCCTTGAACATGAACGCCCGCACAGGAACGCCGAGAGAGCAAATGATGTATTGGTCACATGTAGCCATGCTTATTCTCGGCCTTTTCCTAACAATCGGCGGCACTTACGCCAACATCTCGAACATTATCGATCAGTTCAGAGCGGGTAAGGTTGGCACGGCCTTCTCCTGTGCCGACAATAGTGCTACAGTGGTTGGAGGATAGCCGGATCGGGCATCAAGCAGCGAAATGCTGAGGTATAGACAGAGTCGGAGGGATACGCGGTGGCTTAGGCTCTCGCGCGTGTGCGCACAAGGTACACAGAAACCACGTATGCAATGCCTTCAGTCATCGCGTAATGTCGACGCGTCTGCTGGTGCCTTGAGTGTTTTCACGTCAAGTAGAGCAAAATTCTTCCCTTTAGCACTCGCTTCGGGTACGATATAGTTCTGAATATCCCTGGCAGTCTCGACCTGAGCCGATGCTGAGAAATGTCCGGTCAACATCTTGCCAAGCTGTAAGCTTGCTGGCGGTCTTGGATGTAGTGGGTCGGCGGGTGAGCGTAAACGTTCAGATATGACAAGATCAAGTCTCGCTGGGTCTTGAGAATGGCAAACTCGTCCGAGCTGGGTATGTTGAAGAGAAAGGTCTAAGTTGTGTTGTGACTTCGAGAAGTCTTTCGGTGCTCGGCAGGATCGCCGAGCAGAGCAATTGCTTCCAACCTCGACCACAGACTACTCCTTCTCCTTTCCTGTCAAGACATGCTACTTAGCAGCAGAAAAGCGTCCATGGCACTGCAATGACACCAATGTATCGATGTGTTTGTCAATATGCCATAACAAGGTGTGCCCATGGAGGCAGTGCCAGGCAGCGAAGCAGGAGAAGAATAGCAGGGGTGCTTGCTGTTCTCCTGTGCGTGCCGTAAAGTGTAAGTATGTATTCGCTATTTTGAGCAGGAGGTCTCCTTAACCACAATAATGGAACATACATCTCAAAGGTGCGAGAGTGGTGGCATGAGAATATAGGCGACAGGCGGAGACAGGAAAGATGCCAGACACACGAAAGCGATCACCACCTTCGGATGACGCGGAGGACGTGCCCAAGCGGAAGAGAAGAGCATACACACGCAACGCATGCACGTTCTGCCAGTTTCGCAAGGTGAAATGCTCAGGCACTCAGCCATGTGCACGCTGCGATGAGCTGGGCGAGGCCTGCACATATGCACAGAGCGATGGGAAGGATGGCGTACTGGACCAGCCGCGCAAGCTGGACAGTTCAGTGCAGGCACTCGTGGAACATCTTTCGTTGCTCAATGGCAAAATGGACAATATGTTGTCGCAAGTGACAGCCAAGAACAGCTCTGCGCCAACCCTAGGCAGTCTGCCAGAACGGCCACGACTGGGACCACGGAAATCCTAGTTGTCTTCTATCCAGTCTTTGCGGCGAGCAGCAGCAATTTTGACACCGCGAAGCCTGCATAGTGGAACTACAAGTTCGAAGACAACGCCCAGCCTGGCAGTACTGAACGGGACCACTCCGCTTCCAATTGCAGCTCTGTCACTTGCCGCTGAGCCGATCATGGCGTTGGCCCACGACGATGCTGTGCTCTATCTTGACTTGTTCGCCTCAGAAGTGCTCTGCATATACCCACTGATGTGTCACGTTGACCTACGAGCGAAGCTGAATATACTCTTCGAGACCTCTCAACAGCAAAACTCAGCACCACCAAGAACACATCACTTGACGTCGATGGACATCGAGCATTTGAAGATCGCCTTGGCCATTGGTGCTTCTTCCCGTGAAAAGGACGATTCATTTCTAGGCCAGCACCTGGAGTCATACCTATTATGGCACCTGGACTCGTGCTTTGAACAGGGTGATCCGGAATTGGACGACATTATGATGGCCATCTTGATGGTAAGCTGTGGCAAGTAATGCTCTCATATCGATACTGACCATTTTGATTTAGACCATCTACTTCCTTCAGCTGAATGAACATGGCAAAGCATGGCGAACAATATGCGTGGCCGCAAGGATGAGCTCCGAGCTTGGGCTGGACGATATAACGAGCAGCCCACGAGACGATCTGAGCAGTGTTGAACGAGCAAAACGCCTTCTTCTCGTCTGCTGCGTCGCAGATCTGGACAGCCGATGCGCATTGACCGTGAACTTACCTCGAACGATGGCTGATCACAGACTGGAAGGCACCCTATTACCTCCCGTAAGAAATCTAGTCTTGGGCTGCTACACTGTGATCACAGCAACTAACATGGCACAGACAGCTACCTATGCACATATCAGGGCCTTGATTGACGTGGACCGGATACTCACAGACTTCGTCGACCGTATGAGAGTTCGCACAGAAATGTCGATTGGCACTGATGAGCGGCCAGGACGACATGACTGGCATCCTCGAAAGACCCTCGAACTCATCCTCAAAGCCTACCCATTCTTTCCTGTCGCGGGCCAAGATCCATCAGCCGAATATACAATACGATCATATATGCAGATCCGTATTCATCATGGTCGATTGGTCATGCATATGCCAAACCTGGACAGCACGCAAGGGAACCTCTCAGACGTGCTCGAAGCAAAGGCTGCCCAGAACCTCATCGCAGCAGCAAAGAACGTCATTGGTGCATATCGCTTCGCTATCGACAGCTATCGAGTCGTAAAACAGCTCCGCCCTACCTTCGATCAATTCCTCCTCAATGCTGTCTCCGCGCTATACTTGGCATCAACTCTCTACGCCACGCAATACGCCACTCTCTGCGGAGACTCATTACGAATGGGTATGGAAATGCTCAATACATTACCCAATCGACCTAAGGGCATGGAAAAGATACCCCTGGCAGATGGAGTCCCTATTCCAGAGAATCCTGAAATTCCTGGCGCATTGCTTGCTGGGTATCAAGATGTCCATGACATTGGACAGATATCAATCGAGGCCGAAGGCTTTGAAGCGTTCAATCAGCAGTTGCCTGCACATTTGTCGGAATGGGACTGGGCGAATGTCGATATGCCTCTGCCAGACGTAGAGCTGAATGCGCTATGCGAATTTGATGGTGGTGCTCTGCCTTCACTGCCGCTAATATGAACTATTAGTAATTGATCTGGGGCTCAGCATGTACAATATCGACAACGGCGGCATATGTGGTAGTATCAGGGCTGAGACTTGCTCGTTTCAGTGAGATCTGCCTAGGCCCTCTCTATTCTAAAAGCAGCATGTCCATGCTTCAGATTCCTTGCCATTTTTTTTCCACGGAGCTTAGCGTTGCGCGCGCCTCTCCATCGCACGAGAGGCTGGTGGAGACTTCGACATTTCGCACGACGCCTCGATATGCTGCTCCGTCCAGAGCTGACCCCGCCAGGTGCAGTAATTCAAACAAGCACTCTTCTCCTCTTAGCAAGATTCTCCTCGACTTTTGACCATACCTACATACTCTCGAGCACATGGAGATAGTCCTTCAGCCCTTTGACCTCTTCACACGACGTGCAGCCCTGGCGGACATCCGAAGTCTTGTATGAACGCAAGCCACGCGCCAGGCTCTTCGGATTTGGCGACCGCGTACATTCATATTCCTCGGCTACTTCTTGTACGCACTTCATGTCATTCCCGATCATGAGAGCCGGTTGTTGTGAATATCTCCGCTCGAGTAGGTCAGGCGTTGGAAATGGGCAGTAAGGTGTGAAGTAGAACGTGTCGTCGCTGCAAAGATTTTCTGCTTCCGGAAATTCGAGCACCTTCACGTTCAGCCCCGCCAGTACTGCTTTGTCTACGAGCCGAAAATCGAGTTCCTGGGCATAGCGTTCGATCCTACATTTGTGGACCTTTTCCAGGTGTTCCACCACATCGAGGAAGATGGCGAGCTGGGCCAGTTCATGAATTCTGCCAGTCCGTGTATGCACTCCGTCTCTTCCAAAGCCCAGCCTACCGAGACCAATTGCGAAAGCCTTAGCAATGGCGCCCTTCTGGCAACGCAACTCGACATTGGATGGTCGCGCTAGAAAGTTGGTGCGGCACCCTGACTGCATCCAGGCCGCTTTCTCGGCGAAGTAGTCCCTTAGTGCCTCGTCCGTATAGTCTTGGAAGTAATTGTCGCCTTCTTGCAAAACGGTCAGGTGTTCCCTCTCTCGGACCGCATGTTCGCACTTCTCAAAGTCCATCACATCCCAGATATCCTCTTCCTCAATGTGTCTGATGTAATAACAGCCCGTCGCACACTCGTGGCGAGCGGCACGCATGACCGCTTCGCGCAAATCCATGGTCGGCGTCGATGCAAGACGCGCTCCGCGATCCAACAAATTGTTGTTGATGGTCCAGATCCAAAATGCGACTTCATTTTTGCAGAGCGCACAGACCTCGCGTTCTTGCCTCTTTCTGATGCTTCACATGTTAGGCAATTCAATGCAATCTTTCAACAAACTTCTGACTCCGGTATGTGAGCAGAAGTGAGCATGTGAATGAACGCTGCGCGCTCGGTTTTGACAAGTGATTTGCTCCTGAAAGCACGATCATTCCTTCTCTTGCCATAATCAGCGTCATTTGCAGCTCGATTGGTATTCAGGTAATGGAACGCCATATCCCATGCCGCTTGATTGAACCTCTCCCTACGGTAGTACTTATCAATTGCTCAATTGCAAGACCGACTTACTGTTGGTAGAGTCCTATACCCCAATTTTGAAGCCCTACCGATCTTCTCTGTCCATTTATCCACAATGCCATTATGACAAGCCAGACATTTTCTACAGTTGCAGCTTGCAGCTTACTTGTCTGAAAGGCCTGAATTAAGTGTTGTTCGTCGAAGACATCACCACACCATTTGGTGTTCAAAGCTGGGAAGAGAGCAAGAAGGAGCAGAAGTTCACAAGAATATGCAGGGGCATTCGGAAGAACCTCGGCGAAACTGATGCGCGTCTTATCGACCACGTCTCCATTCGCGTCTCCCTGAATAAATTACTATCACCACTTTGACAGCTTCTGCTTTCTGCGCTCCAGGCAGCTAATACTCTAAATCTACATCCGGATCAATCTGAAGCTCTACTGAACACAATCAATCGAAAACCGCATCCCCTCATCCAACTAAACAACCACAATCATGCCAACATACTGGCTCTCAGACAGCCAAAGTACATCGATCCAATCCAGTTGCCAGTTGCTTCACTGACATCCTCTCCAGAAATTGGCGTCGCATTCTGCACCGGAGGTCAGTCACCGCCCATACCAACCCTCTTCTTCCCTCCCATCCTCCCATATTAATGTTTACAGGCGGCTTCTTCCTCCTCTTCGGCCTAATCCTCCTCTTCGACCGCGCATTACTCGCAATGGGAGACATCCTCTTCCTCATCGGCATAACGTTATTACTCGGTCCACAACGAACCTTCGCATTCTTCGCACGAAAACAGAAATGGAGAGGAAGTCTTGCGTTTTGGGCTGGAATACTTTTGATTTTGATGAGGTGGCCTTTTGTTGGATTTTTGGTAAGACGACCGGAGCGAGCAATGATTTGCAGATCGCTGACGAGATCCGTTCAGGTCCAGACATACGGCATGTTTATTCTGTTTGGGGAGTTCTTCAAGACATTGGCCAGTTTTGCGTATAATATTCCTGTTGTGGGACCTTACATTGCTAAAGGATTGAGTGTTGCTGGGGATAAGGCTGGGGCTGATGAGAGGGCGCATAAGGATTTACCTGTTTAAGAGGTGGGAAAAGTAGATGGGCATATGAGTGATGAATGCGAAAGCAGGGGAGAACGATAATATGAATTGGCTGCAGGAGATGCTCCACTGCTGGCAACGCCGCGCGAGTATCACAGAGTAGAACGCGGCGACCACCGTCGATTCGGTCTCAACCATTTGGTCAAAGAACTGACCAAGACTGGACCCAGCCAGCGAGGAAGGAATACGTCTTCACGGCACAAAGGGGATATAACACGACAAGAATCGAGCAACTCGATAATGAATCCGGCACACCACTCTTGTGCGAAGGAACGCCAGGCACTGCAGCATTACGGAAGATGAGTGTAGAGGGTGAGAGGTTGCAGAGGTGAGAAAGACATGCAAGAGGAACCGCATCAGCATTTCAAGTGTAGTCTCACCACGCTGCTTGTGGAGAGTCGTACGGTATAGAGCTATGCTTCAAGAGCAAAGACTTTTTGACCTGAAATGCACTCGAGCAACACAACCCATTACCGTTCCTGAACGCCAGCCGACCAGCATTCATACAGTCATTCCTCCTTCGCACCTCATGTTCTAAATCACCGAGACCAACCCTAGTGAGTGCCATTGACGCCGTTGGTCGTCTTCTTCGATCGTCTCGTTCGCACGGCATCGGCAAGCTGCTCGAGAACTTCGACAGTCGTGTCCCAGTCAATGCATGCATCAGTGATGGAGACACCCTTCTGCAGAGCTGCAAGACCGCCAGTAGCTGGAGTCTTCTGGTTGCCCTCGTTGATGTTGGACTCGATCATGACACCGACGATACCAGTCTCGCCTTCACGGATCTGGTCTCCAACAACTTGCGCGACCTTGGGCTGGTTCTTGTGGTTCTTTTGCGAATTGCCTTTCAAAGATCAGTCAGCAAATGTAGATCAGCTTCATCATAAAATTCAACTCACCATGCGAACAATCAATCATCATAACCTCATCCAACCCCTTCTTCTTCAACGCCTCCCTCGTAGCCTTCACACTCTCCTTATCAAAATTCGTCCCCTTAGCACCACCCCTCAAAATCACAAAACAATCCGGATTTCCCGCCGTCTTGGTAATAGCCGCAAGACCCTGTTTCGTCACACCCATGAAATGATGCTTAGCAGCCGCAGCCCCAATAGCATCCACAGCCACAGTCAAACTTCCATCCGTACCATTCTTGAACCCCATAGGGAAAGAAAGACCCGAAGCAAGTTCTCTATGAAGCTGAGATTCTGTAGTCCTCGCACCAATAGCTCCCAACGAGATGAGATCCGCAAGGAATTGAGGAGAAATGGTATCCAGCATTTCACTAGCGATTGGCATACCCTGGTTTGTCAAGTCGCAGAACAACTTCCTAGACACACGCAGGCCTTTGTTTATTTTGTAGCTTTCGTCGATGTCGGGGTCGTTGATCAGACCTTTCCAGCCGACTGTTGTTCGTGGTTTTTCGAGGTAGGCTCGCATTATGATGCAGAGGTCTTGTTTTAGTTTGTCGGCGAGTTGGACGAGGCGGGAGCAGTATTCTACTGCGGTTTCTGGGTCGTGGAGGGAGCAGGGACCGACCATGACGAGGAGACGGTCATCGCGTTGTTTTATGATCTCGACGGCTTCGCGGCGGCCTTTGACGACGGTGGGGAGGGAGTTGGCTGGTGCTGGGAGTTCGGAGGTGAGGAGTTGGGGTGGGATGAGAGGGTCGTAGCCCAGGACTAGGTAAGTCGTTAGTGATCAGTTGCTGGACAGGTGTGTGAGTGGTGTTTGCATACCGCGAACATCGTCGGTGTGATTTGGGTCTTCGGCGGCCATGGTGAGCTGTCGTGAGGGGATTTTGTGAAGTTGGGCTAATGTCTGAAGTTGGAACTCAATGCTCTTGCAGCTTCGCGAATGTGATGTGGAATTTCAGACAAAGCAGTGAGGTTTTGTAGCAAGAAAGGTGGTCGAATTGTTCTGGGCGGGGCGGTGACTCTTCCAATGCGGCGCAACTCAAAAAGTTGTGCTCGGAGACCTCGGTGCTATTATTACTGTCACTGTCAAACCCCTCGCACATGCAAGGAACGTGCGCTTTAGTTCGAGGTCCCGCCCGCCCGTTCCACTATGACTGTGCACCACTGATCAGGCTACGATGGTAATATGATCAATGGATGAAGGGAAGAGAACGAGCTCAATCCGATGTGAACAATGCCATGCTATGCTTGCGAAAGTCGGTCTTGGCCGGAGATGACAGCCTTTTACTGACGAAACGTCATACTGTTTCGACTTCATGAGCAGGTTCCAATCACACGTGCAAGTATTGCAGGTGAGCTTCTGGTTGACTTGAATGGTCCATGTTGTGGACTCATTGTCATGTTCAGTGCAACAATAGGCACCTAGTACCTAGTAGCACAATAGAATCTGAGTGCTTGGCATCCGATTTTCTGATTTCCGCTGCGCCAAACTGCCGCCGCGCACGGCGACTGACTCAGGTGGCATCTCGAAATTCTGAATCACCGCCGCCTACCTCGCGCAACAGCAACACCGCCCAACGACATTCCTACCACAGGCATCATGACCGTACCATCAGCAGGATAACAGCATAGTTGGACCGACACTCAAGCTGAACACACCACTGCCGCCTCTCTCTACCGCTACCTGGACACCCCTCAAACCAACTTTGGCATTTCTCGCAACACGATATCAACAGCGAACGACCCATGTTAGACATAAATCCGGACTGAGTAAACCATCATGCCTGCTCCAAGAAGGCTGGGAGGTCTCAAGGGTCCGGCGAAGAGGGCACCTCGAGGTCCCAAAGTCCCACAAGAAAATGCTGCTCGAACCTGTCCTTCCTGTAAAGGCACGGATCTTGCCGAGGACGATGGCCAGTTGATCTGTAAGAACTGCTACACCCAAGTTGCCGAGTCCAACATTGTCTCGGACGTTACCTTTGAAGATGCAGCAAATGGTAGAGCGACCGTGCAAGGTGGTACAGTTGCCGACAACTCTCGTCACGCCCGAACTCTTGGTGCAGGCGCATATCGAAAGGTTGGCGGTGGCGAGCGCAACACTCTCGCAGATATTCAGCACGCTGGCAAGAAAGCACTTGAAGCTTTGACGCCGAAGCTACCGATCGAAGAGACTGTCACCATGCAAGCCAACCAGATCTGGACTCTCGCAGCGAACATCAACTTCTCAGCAGGTCGCAAAACAGACGAAGTCGTTGCAGCATGTTTATACGCCGCATGTCGTCGTCAGAAGCAGAACAAGGTCTTGCTTATGGATATTGCTGAACTGGTCAAGATCAACGTCTTCAGACTTGGTGAAGTCTACAAAGACATGTGTCGAGAACTCTACTTCAACAACGAAAGCGTTGGTCAGCAGCACCTCGTCGACCTCGAACCGCTGATCTACAAATACTGCGATAAGCTGCAATTTGGAAGCAAGACTCAGGATGTAGCAGCCGATGCTCTGAAGATCATCAAGCGAATGAATCGTGACTGGATAGTGTCAGGTCGTCACCCAGCTGGACTGTGCGGTGCTTGCATCATCTTAGCAGCTCGCATGAACAACTTTCAGAGGACTGTCCGCGAAGTCGTCTTTGTCTCTAAGGTCGCCGACATCACGATTGCAAAGCGTGTGGAGGAGTTCAGACGGACGAAAAGTGCTGGTCTGACTGTTGAGCAATTTCGAGAGTATGGAAACAGAATGGTGTATCAGCACGATCCACCTTCCCGTTACGCTGAAGAAGAGCGTAAGAGAATCGAGGCAAACAGAAAGGAAAAGCGTCAAGAGCACCTGCGTTTGAGAGAGGAGCGTGAATCTCAGGAGCGAGCATCTCAGCAACCAGTAGTGATCCCAGATGACGCCACAGATGCTTCCTCCAGGCTGTCGTCGCTCGAGCCCGGGACTCCAATACCAGAAGATGGAAGTCCACCTCGCGTGTCGATGACGCCAGTACCGCCAGCCGCACCGCCTATGCTGCCGCCATCGAATCTTTCTCAAGCATCGAGCTCTGCTGAACCCAGTGGCGAGCAGCTTGAGACACCTCCGGCGACGCAAGATACTGGCAAGCGCAAGCGTGATGCCGAAGACGACGCCTTAGAGGCTGCGAATGCTGCGCCGCGAGAAGAGACACCATACGATCGATATGAGGCGCCAAAGCGAGCACGACTAGCCGCACCTGTCACGGAGGACCCTTCATTGCAATCACACTCCCAGATAGCCGCATCTGCTACACCTCCGCCAAGTCAAACAGCCTCTCAACAATTTCGTGTTGATGCGGATGGTTTCAAAATTCCCGCCCTTCCAGCAGCAGCAGCCGACCCATCACTACGTGACACACGGGAGTTAAGTGTGGTTCCTGACACACGAGAGTCAAGCGTGATTCCTGACACACGGGAGTCAAGTGTGATGAGTGATACGCCCAAGCGTGGTCGAGGTCGTCCCAAACAGCCTAAGGAGGCACCCGAAGTAGACATTTCGCAAGAAGAGCTGGACGTGGAGACATACCTTGAAGATCAAATCGACCGATTTCTGGCAGATGGCGAGGTTCAAGAGTCCAAGAATGAAGTTGATAAGCTCAAAGAAGAGGAGCGCATTCTGCAAGAAGAGAAGAGAGCAGCAATCCTCGCTGAGCAGCAACGCCAGATTGACTCCGAAAAGAATCGAAAAGATCGCGAGAACCGAGGTGTTCAATTCTTCGGTGCAATACCGGAATGGAATCCTGGCGATAAACTCGATGCTGAGGCTTTGGAATTGGAGTTCGAGAATGATGCTGAGGTGGCAAACTGTCTCCTCAGTCCCGAAGAGGTCAAAATCAAGTCGCAGATCTGGGTGGCGCACAATGAAGACTGGCTGCGCAAACAAGCTGAGAAAGACATGCTTGCGAAAGTTGCCAAAGCTACTGGTAACGATCGTGGTCGAGGCAGAAAGGGCAAGAAGCCACACAAGAGCAAAGGCAAGAAGCGTAGCAGGATGGGTGACGGCACTGTCATCACCGAAAGTTCGACTCCGATCGAGACACCTGCAGATGCGGCTCGTGCAATGCTGGAGAAACGCGCCCCGATGAAGTCTCAATTCGTCGACTTCTCTGCCCTCCAGAGGATCTATGGTCGTACACCTTCTCGGTCAAGTAGCAACACTCCAGGTCCCAGCCAGACTCCAAGTCGACAAGGCAGCGTTGTGTCAGATCGAGCACCATTGGCGAGCCCGGCGCCGTCCCAACAAGAAGCTCAATCGCCAAGCGGTCAGTCCGATGAAGGTGACTTTGAAATCACCGAGGAAACTCTGACCCAGGCGTATGGAAATGTTGATGGGGCGAACTGGAACAACTTTCAGCCTCGCATTAATACTCAGGACGACGATGGTGCGGATGATGATGACGACCTCATCGAGGACGTGATCAATAATGGTGGTGGCGGTGGTGGTGGCGAACAAGACGAGTTTGGCCCTCAATATGATGATGGATATGAAGGATCAGGTGATGAGTACGGATGAAGCTGGTCGTTGCCATGCAGCCTATGAATAGTATTGATTCTCTGAGGAGCGCTGATCACATAGAACACAGCACAGCCGATATTGTCGCCGCTGAGATGAACGTCTACACTTTCAGCCCTGCCTCGCCCCTTGACCTGATGTCGGAGAACCGCTCTCTCCGCTTCCATCTACCAATCTCGAATTACGAGCTCTCACTCATTTGGCACGTTCCTCGCTCTTCCCTTATTCAAATTCTTCGCTTCCAGACTCCCGCCTCGTCAACCCATCCCTCCCTCCTCTCAACGCCTCTCAACGCCTTCCAATTACATCCCATCCAGATCTCTCCTCAACAATCCGGCCTATACGTCTCACAAGCAACAAACCCCAGATATCCATTTATGGGATCATTATGGCTAAAACAAAACGTACTATCCCTCGGACGCATCGCGCTCTTTGCGATCTGAAAGTCTCCTTGTATAGTACTTTGGCACTAGAGATTCCGAGGCTTCAGCGAAGAATTCCAGACTTCAGCGGAGCCTGGCGGCTTTACTTACACAGAGAAGTATGCCTACGGCAGTTGAACAAGGTACGTCTTTGCAAGATTGATATCCCTCTTTGTACTCTATACCGTCACAAAAATATTGGTCCGCTGTTGCGAGAGTGGCTGTTGATAGGAGGAGGTAGAGAATTAAGGGGAACATTGTGGATAGGTTAGGAGAAAGTTGCAGTAGTGTCGAGTCGGAAGGCTTCTATGGAAGAGCATAGGTACTGTTCTCGATCTTCTAGCCTGGGTCCTGGTCTGCTTACTTGATACGAGCGGTAGACCGTATGCGAACAAGCGAGGCGACAGTCAGCAGTAATAAGCCACGACAAGGGCTTCTGCCGATTGTGGTTCCTCGTCTCTTCTCCGGTTAGCACTTCGACAGCGCCGTGGATGCTCGCGTCTGTCTGAATATGGCACTTGGACAAGACAAATCTGTCAGATTGAATTCACTACCGGCCTTCCTCGTCTATTAGAAGTGGGAATCATTTCTGTACAGAGTGTGGACACATTGGAGTGCTACTCCCTAAACGCGGTCCGTCTCTTCTGAGCAAAGCTATTCGCTGCAGCCCATGTCAGACTGCGTTGTTCAAAGGGTCCACTAGCACTCCGAAGCGTCCTCACTCTGTAGGCTAGGTTCTGCACGCCCCCTGATCACGGCTCCTATCCTGGTAAAGGTTACAATCGACTGAGGCACGAGCTTATATAGGGCTACGTGAAAGCTCGTCGACCATCCATTTTCTCTAGATATACTGCTCTCAAGGCATGCCTCAGCAGCGACACAATGCGAAGGAGTCCGAGACTTGTCGAACGAAGCAGTTATCGCTGGGGTATGGATCTCTGGGGGAAGAGAGACGGGCTTTTGAGACGTCTTTGGGGTTAATCTGTAGTTAAGGATTTCGATGATGATGCAATGGAGATCACGAATGTGTTGACATTTGATGACTTGGGCAATCATTGCTCCATTTTCTGCTCCGTCTCTTTCCCAAAGTAGTACTCGTTCCGTTATCTGAACGGCGAAGAGTACGCATCATTTGACAGCTTGCGTTGCGTATGCTCCTGCTGATAGTTACTGACGCGCTAGTTGGCCTCCAGTTCTCATTTTCGATTCGAATGCAATGGTCTTAAGCTCGCCTTGAATCCGCTGTGCTGGGTGTTGATAAATCTGATCCAGCGACATTGAAATGTCACTATTCTCCCAAGTCCTCACACTGCTTTTCCACCCCATGCTCGCATGCCTTCTTTGGCTTCATGTCCCCGGCACGAGCGCATTCGAGGCAGAAGAGAAGCAGACTCTTCTCTACTAAGTCTATTTCACGCGCAAGAAGAGAGACCATTGTGCTTGCCTTGGTGAATTTCATGCCCGAGCAGCTGGCCGAGCATGGACCGATTTTGTCCAGCCATTGGTAGTCGAGAGCTCTGACTGCACGAACAGCTGTTTGGACTGATTTCCACTTGGTCGTAAATTGATTGCTGGGCCACAATCGAGCATTTCGCAAGCCGATGATGAGCGCCTTCGCGCGACGTGCTCCGTATGTGCAATCTCTGTTAACCACACATCCCAGATCGTCGGTACGGTGACCATCACCCGCTTCAAAAGTCAGTCGATTTTCTACCACGCCGAGGACTTGCTTGATCATGCGATCGCGCTCTCGCTCGGCTTGTACTGCGAAAATCAGCTCTTATTTTCTTTCGGCGCAATCTGAATGACTGTACCGTATATCTCTTCAATGCCAGCTAGTTTAGCTTCTTCTGGAATTGTAATGGTGCCCTCGAACTGCATTACCAGCTTGCGACCAATCTGGGTGAAGAAGCCGTCTTGGCGAAACAAGTAGGCAGCAGTGAGAAGCCCTGTATGCTCTGCTGGTGCAGGCTTGTGGCTCGCTTGTGACAACCAGAAGTATGAGGAATGTGCGATGGCCGCAGTACAGTCATATTTGTCTGCAAGACTTGCTGCGAGCACAAGACTAGCTACGTCGGGTATGAAGCTGATGATGGAATGATCCATATGCATAACTTTCAGAATTGTGGTCATCGGTTCAGCAGCGTCTTCTGGGAGAGGCACCTCGACATAGCCATTGGTAGCGAGCGCGTCTCCTTCTCGGAACTTGGGACCCAGCAGCGCCTTCAGGACTGGAGATGCGAGTGTGAGCACGGTCGACGAGACACGAAGTCGATGCCTGCATGCATGTCAGCATCACGTCCTTAGCCAGGATTCATTGAACATACGGAATGTTTGGCTTTTCGTCAGGCGCGCAGGTGAGTACGACATCGCCACCTGGCGCGATATCGAGCACATCCTGATTGGCCATAGTGAATAGCGGGCGAAGACGATGTTCTGTGATGTCAAAGAAGTCAAAAAGACGCAAAAGCAAAGACGAGCTTCGTAAGAGTGCCGTTTGAGGTGGCTCGTGCTCTGCATAAAGTTTGAGCTGCTTTCACTTTTCGCTCCCAGGGGTCCTACCTCATGAGGCCATTGATACGCCTCACGGCCGAAGAGAAGTGATATCATTTCCTATCTATTCAATCGTTCTTGGAAATAAGCTTTGTTAGCCTCAAAGCGAGTGAATGACAAATTAAGCTACCTTTGTCT